>WNWK01042861.1:0-15782 GCA_009830355.1 Cherax destructor | reverse complement strand
TTCCCCAAGGGTTTAATTTTCCCCCCAAGGGGGATAGTTTATAAAGAAGGATATATTCTAATTTTCCCCGGGGGGGAAAAGATTCTTTTTCCACCGGAAAAGAATAGTTTCTAATTTTTAAAGAGGTATATTCCAAATTTCCCCAGGGAAGAAAATATTTAATATAAACCGGGGGGATAATTACAATTTTCCACCAGGGGAAATATTAAATTTTTTACCGGGAGAAGTATTCTAATTTTCCCAAGGGGGAAAATTATTAAATATTCCCCGGGAGGATTATTACTTTTTAAAAAATTTGTATTCAATATTCCCCGGGGAGGATATTTTTCCAAGGAGGAAACAATACCCCGAGGGGAAATATTACAAAATTTTCCCGGGGAGATATTTTATTCACCGGAGGATATTTCAAATTTCCCGGGAAAGGAAAATACAAATATTCCCCAGGAGTATATTATAATACCCACGGGAATAAATTACTAATACCCCCCGGAAGGATATATTACTAATATTAAGGAGTATATTCAATTTCCCGGGGATGAAATTTACTAATTTTCCCCCGGGGAGGATTATTCAATCCCCCAAAAAGGGGATGTATTATTTTCCCCCAGGGGATGTTTACTAATACCAAAAGAGATTATTTTAATACCCCGGGAAATATAATTATAATATTCCCCGGGGAGGAAAATTCTAATATTCCCAAAATTAATATTCAAATTTTAAAGGTGTATTACTAATATTCCCGGAAAAGGAAAAATTTTACAAATTCCCCAGGGGGATAGTATTAAATTCCCCTGAGGATAGTATTACTAATATTCCACCGGGGAATAGTATTTAATTTTCCCCAAAAAGGGAAAATATTATAATATTCCCGAGGGATAGTTTTTTACCCCCCCCGGGGGGAAAGCCTTTTCCCCGGGAGGATGTTTTTAAATTTTTGGGAAGATAGTATTACAATTTCCCAGGAAAATATATTCAAATTTCCCCCAAGGGGGGATATATTCTAAATCCCATTTTGGAAGTATTCTATATTCCAAAAGGATAGTTTTTACCAAGGGAGAAGTTTCTAAATTCCCCGGGGAAGTTTTTTCAATATAAGGGAAAATTACAATATTCCTAAGGGAGGATGTTTACTAATATTCCACCGGGAATTTTTTAAATATTCCCCAGGGGATGTTTTAAATTTTCCACAGGGAGGATAGTATTACAATTTCCAAAGGAAAATTTACTAATATTCCCCGGGGGGATTTTTACTAATATTCCCCGGGAAGAATTACAATTTTCCCCCAGGTGGATATATACTAATTTTCCCAAGGAGGAAGTATTCTAATATTCCCCCCCGGGGAAAATTACTTTTTCCCAAAAGGGGGGAAAAAAATTTTAAAAATATTCCCCGGGAATATATTAAATTTTCCCCAGGGGAAAATTATTACAAATTTTTCCACCAGGGGGGATAGTATTAAATTTTTCCCCAAAAGGGAGTAGTATTACTTTTTTTCCCCAAAGGATTAGTATTTTAATATTCCAAGGGGGAATAACAAATATTCCCCGGGAAATAAAAAAAAATTTTCCCGGGGGGAAATATTACAATATTCCCCCGGGGGGGGATAGTTTTTAAATCCCCCGGGAAAGGTTGTATTCAAATTTTTTTCCCCCAAAAGGGGATTTTTTCTTTTTTCAGGGGGAAAAAATTATTACTAATATTCCCGGGGAGGATATATTATAATTTTCCCCGGGAGGATAATTAAAAAAAAAAGGGAAAGGGATGTATTACAATATTCCCCCAAAGGGAAGTTTACTAATATTAAAAGGGTTTTTCAAATTTTTTACCAGGAGGAAAATTTTTCTAATTTTCCCCGGGGGGGAAAATTTTATTACAAATACCCAAAAGGGGGAAATTTTTTATTACAAAAAACCAAGGGGGGAATTTTAAAAAAATTTTTCCCCAAAAAGGGGGAAAAATTTATAATTTCCCGGGGTAGTTTTCCTAATATTCCAAAAGGGGAATATATTAAAATTTTTCCCCGGGGGAAAGGAAACTAATATTCCCGGGGGAATTTTAAATATTCCCCGGGGGATATTTTAATTTCCCCCAATTTTTTTCCCCGGGGAGGATATTATTAAAAATTTCCAAAGGGGGAAAAATTTAAAAATTACAATATTCCAATGGGGAGGATAATATTACTAATATTCCAACAGGGAGGATAGTATTACTAATTTTCCGCCAGGGGAGGATAGTGTACTAATATTCTACCAGGAGAATAGTATTACTAATATTCCAAGAGGAGGCTAGTATTACTAATATTCCACCAGGCTGGATAGATAAATACTAATATTCTACCATTGAGGATAGTATTACTAATATTCCACCAGGAGGATGTGGGTACTAATATATTCACGAGGATGGATAGTATTACTAATATTCCGCCAGGGAGGATAGTATTACTAATATTCCACAGGGAGGAATGTTACAAGTATTCAACCTGTGAGGATAGTATTACTAATGATATTTCACTCAGGAGGATAGTATTACTAGCCTATTCCTGAGGAGGATAGTATTACTATTCCACCAGGGAGGATAGTATTACTAATATTCCACCAGGGAGGATTTTATTACTAATATTCCACCAGGAGGATAGTATTACTAATATTCCACAAGCCAGAATGTAATGCTTTATAATATTCCACTTGGGGAGGACAGTATTAATAATATACCACTAGGAGGATAGTATTACTAATATATCACCAGGGAGGATAGTACTATTGCGGGGATGATATTACCAATATTCCACCAGGGAGGATAGCCATTACTAATATTCCACCAGGGAGGATAGCATTACTAATATACCAGGGAAGGTTGCTAATAGTAATATAACACCAGGGAGGATAGAATTACTAATATTCCACCAGGGAGGATTGTATTACTAATATTGAGAGTGGTTAGTGTTCAATCTATCCATAGACATCTCTCTACTTCAAGATAAGTGTATCCTTGCATGGTTGACCTCTTTTTCAGATAGTTTCTTGTCATAATATTTCTTCCTCTTTTTGGCGGCTCCAGGATCATCCTAGAGCACCCAGTTTCTCTCTCAAACTGGGCTCTGGGACATCCTGTTGATTCCTCCCTCACACACTGAGGCTCGGGGCCATATCCCTGGCAGCAGGACACTCTCTCACACACTGAGAGCTCCGGGGTCCATCCCGGGCACCAGTATGTCTCCGTCACACGCTGAAGCTCCGGAGTCATCCGGCACCTGGATACCTCTCACACAGTGAGCTCCGGAGTCCATCTGGCACCAGGGATCTCCCTACACACTGAGG
The DNA here is from genome assembly GCA_009830355.1 of Cherax destructor. Classification (NCBI taxonomy): domain Eukaryota; kingdom Metazoa; phylum Arthropoda; class Malacostraca; order Decapoda; family Parastacidae; genus Cherax; species Cherax destructor. The sequence goes on along the minus strand of WNWK01042861.1, from coordinate 12,464 downwards.
CTCCGAGGTCCATCCCGTCACCAGGATGCCTCCCTCACACTGAAATCAGGTTTCCATCCCGGAGCACCACGATACCTCCCTCTCACACTGGGAGCTCCAGGGTCCATCCCCACCACTGGGTTAACCTCCCTGCACACTGAGGCTCTGAGGTCCATCCCCGGCAGCATGATGCCTCCCTCACACACTGAGGCTCTGTGTTTCATCCTGGCCTAGGATACCTCGCTCACACTGAGGTTCCGGGTTCCATCCCTGTACCATGTTGCTTGTCTCACACATGACACTGGGTCCATCCTTGGCACCAGGATGCCTATCTCCATACTGAGGCTCCGGGGGCATCAGCACCAGGATGCCTCCCTCACACTGAGGCTCGGGGTCCTTCCCTGGCACCAGGACGCCCTCCCTCACACACTGAGGCTCCAAAGGTACAGCTCTGGCACCCAGGATACCTCCCTCACACACAGAGGCTCCCGGGGCCTTCCCCTGGCACCAGGATGCACCTCAATCTCACTGGCTCAGGATCATCCCTGGCACCAGGATCCTCCCTCACACACTGAGGCTCCGGGGTCCATCCACAACCCAGGATGCCTCTCTACTCATACACTAAGGCTGCAGGGTCCATCCTTGCTGCCAGGATGCCTCCTCACACACTGAGGCTCCTGCTTCCATTACACCTTACCTGCTGCCCCTCTTCCTTGGGTGTTAGTTGACTGTTGTGGGTTGCACGCTCACGGAACAAAGATTAACACACTTAGCCGAAGTGCTCTTTATGACAAGGACTTTCATAATGTATACCATTGATGTTACTTCTACCAAGAAGAAATTCTGCAAACAAATCATTATCTCCATTGCAACATTTCCTGGCAAAATTCTCTTTGTCTCTCTAAAACCTCTTGTGCCACACGTTTCATGGCGTACTGAAATATATTGTTCCCTAATCATATTTACGATATATGGTAATATCCATTCATGACAGTTGATCACAACGTAGTATGAGAACATTAACGACACAGTCGTACTGGCCAGTTGTAAAAGCATACACAAAGTTGTTTGACAGCGGTGATGCGACATGCCACAGTATTTTCTGTTGTTTCATCCCCGATTTTTTTTTGTTCATATGCGCATTTTGGGTAGGATAAACAAGGTAGAATTTCAGGAACAAATGGATTTGTCAGTTAAGAAACGGGCAGGGAGACTAGTATTAGATGAGCTGGAAGTGTGTGTAGGTGAATGGCGGGAATATTGAGGACTTTTAAATGTCGATGAAAAAGGGAGGCGGCAATTTCATGCGACAGCCCGGGAGGCTGCAGCATCGTTCCCAGGAGTGAAGAAGAGCCGCAGGATGTGAGTGTGGGGGAGGTGCGTGAGGCATTTACGTAGAATGAAAGGGGTAAAGCAGCTGGAATTGACGGAATCACTGACAGAAATGTTGACAAAAGCGAGGGGGATATAGATTGGCAGTGGTGGTTGGTATTTTTGTTTAATAAATGTATGAAAGGAAAGTGCCTAGGGATTGGCATCAGAGAGCATATATAGTTCCTTTATATAAAGGGAAGGGGGATAAAGAGAGTGTAAAAATTGTGGGGAATAAGTTTGCTGGTATGCAGGTAAAGTGTATGGCAGGGTTATTATTGAAGAATTAGATTAGACAGAAGTAGGCTTGCAGATGAGCAAGGAGGCTTTAGAAGTGGGTAGGGGATGTGTAGATCAAGTGTTTTACAAACAAGCATATGTGAACAGTATTTGAATAAAAGTGGGTAAGTTTTTATTGCATTTATGGATTTAGAAAAGGCATATGATAGAGTGGATAGGGGAGCAATGGCAAATGTTTTCAGTGTATGGAATAGGTAGTAAGTTACTGAGAAGGCTGTAAGGGTTTTTATGAGATGGTGAAGGCTCAGGTTAGGGTGTGTAGGAGAGAGGAGATTACTTCCCGGTAAAAGAAGGTCTTGGACAGGGATGTGTAAATGTCCTGCATGGTTGTTTAAAATATTTATAGATGGGGTTGTAAAAAAGAAGTAAATGCTAGGGTGTTGGGGAGAGGGTAGGATTAAATTATGGAAAATTAAATGCAAAATGGGAGTTGACACAGTTACTTTTGGCTGATGATACTGTGCTTATGGGAGATTCTAAGAAAAGTTGCAAAGGTTAGTGGACGAGTTTGGGAGAGTGTGTAAGGTAGAAATTTAAAAGTGAACATAGATAAAGGTAAGGTGATGAGGGTATCAAACGATTTAAATAAGAAAAAATTGGATATCACATTGGAGAGGGATTATGGAAGAAGTAAATGTTTTCAGATATTTGGGAGTTGACGTGTCAGGGGTGGGTTTTTTTAAGGATGAGGTTAACCATAGAATTGATGAAGGAAAAAAAGGGGAGTGGTGCATTTGGTATCTGTGGGACAAAAAATTTTTCCATGGAGGCAAAGAAGGGAAGAGAAAGTATAGTGGTACCAACCTTTTTTTAAATTTGGGGGTGAAGCATGGGTTGCAAATGCTCCCCGGGGGAGGAAGCTGGGGGGGGGGAATGTCCTGTCAAAAGGGAAAAAGTGGGGTTTAAATATTTGCAAAAATTTTGGAAGGGGAAATTAGGGAAGGTGTGGAGTTACTAAAAATATTTGTCAGAGGGCTGAAGAGGGGTTGTTGGGGGGTTTGGTCTTTTTTGAGAAAAGGATAAAAAAAGGGGGGGGGGTTTGGGGGCGTATATTTTTGTAGGGGGAAAGGGAAAGGGGGGTGGGGGGCGCCCCCAAAAAAGGGTTTGGGGGGAAAAGGGGGGGAAAGGGGGTTTTGTGGGCGGGGGGGTTGGACTTAAGGAAACATGTGGATTTAGAAAAAGGGGTGAATAAGAAGGGTTTTTGGGAAAGACGTCTGTTGGAAGGGGAGCAGGGGGAACATTTTGGGGGAAGGGGGTTCCGGGGGAAAACCCGTTAATTGATTTAATTGGACTTGATCCAAAAAAGGGAAATACAATGCCTGCATTTTAAAAAGGGGGGGTCTGAATAGGCAGTGGGGGGGACTTTTTCTCAGCTGTCGTATCTAGCTCCTCTGCAAAGACTGATTATGAAATTTGGGGTGTTGAATAAAGATGAAAGTATTTTTTTTTTTGGGGGTTTTTTTTTTTTTGGGCACCCTGCCTCGGTGGGAGAGGGGCCCTTGTTAAAAAAAAAATGCCATTTATGAACGTGTGTTTTTTTTTAATTACGAAAGAGGGGGAAAAAAAGAGATAATAATATTTATCACCTTTTTTTATGGAAGGGGGGAAAAATTAAAAAATTTAGAATCGGGGAGCCATTTACACACAATACAGCGTTCACACATACGCTTATTTTTTTATATAACTAAAAAAAATATTTTAAAAAAGGGGGTACATATTGGACATAAGTAGGACTAAAATTTTAAAGAAAAAATATTTTGGATGTTTTTGGTCTGTTCCCTGCTGTCTTGGGGGTGTAAATACATATTTTTTTTTTTCCTCTTTTTAATTCTAAACCCAAGTTAAAAAAAAACATAACTGTCATCAAGCAAGGTCGTCTGGGGACCTGGAAAGTGGGGAAGGGGGAGATGAATTCTGGACCCCCAAAATCCGGGGGAAAAAAATCACAGTGTTATATCCCCAAAAACCTAGTAATAAAAAAAATCCCGTGTTTACACAATAACACTAGCAATACGAAGATCACAGTGTTATACACAATAACACTAACAATACGAAGATCACAGTGTTATACACAAAACACTAACAATACGAAGATCACAGTGTTATACACAATAACACTAACAATACGAAGATCACAGTGTTATACACAATAACACTAACAATACGAAGATCACAGTGTTATACACAATAACACTAACAATACGAAGATCACAGTGTTATACACAATAACACTAACAATACGAAGATCACAGTGTTATACACAATAACACTAACAATACGAAGATCACAGTGTTATACATGGCATCAAAATTGATAAGGAAGTTACACATAGAACATAAAGAGATCACACTTTTACATGAGTGAAAATACAGAAAAACTCAAATAAGAGACATAAAAAGCTATGATATTTAAATAGACGACTAAAATAAACAATAATTGGCCTCACCATGGTGGTCTAGGTAGAGGAGTTCTTCTCTTCTGGCTGGACTATGTTTCCAGCCTACCCGGGCGGGTGTTTTTACTGGGCGCAGATTTCTGTGTGTCCTCCCCAGTAATTACATCTGCTCGTATATATTGATATTTAAACACTTGTGTTGTAATATCATAGGTAGGCTGGACTCCATGGTGTTGCTGCATTTGACAAGTTAAGTTCCTCTCTGAGGAAATGCTGTGTTTGGGGTTCACAGCTCTCAACGTCCCCCTCAAATGATATAGTTAAATTCCGTTTTTTCACATTTTATTATATGATAATATTTTGCTAAATGAGTGTGTGTGTGGGACACCCATTTACATATTGTCAAGGAGTACAAACACTGACTGATCCAACCATTGTAATAATATTGTAATATGAAAAGTTTGTCCCTCATAGTGTCTCATAAATTGTACTCTGTAATGTCTTCTTTCAAGAAAATTGTTTTAAGTAATAATCATAACAAGAGATCACAATATTACTGACACCTGATGTGTTGTAGTTAATTAATACTGTTATGCATTACTCAGACATTCAATTCATATTTTATCAGGGGGAAAATTCATCTTGAATTATCACTTACAATAAAACTTCAGTTGGTGAATGTATCCTTTAAATTTCGAGGGAACATTCAATCTGGTGAATGTCATACTTTAAAATACGAGGGAAAATTCAGTCTGGTGAAAGAAAAACTTGTTTGAGGGAAAATTTAGTCTGGTGAATGTCATCACTTACAAGTACGAGGGAACATTCAGTCTGGTGAATGTCATCACTTACAAGTACGAGGAACATTTAAAATTTGGGGAATGTCATCACTTACAAGTACGAGGGGAAAATTAAATCTGGTGAATGTCATCATTTCAAGTACGGGGGAAAATTCAGTCTGGTGAATGTCATCACTACAAGTACGAGGGGAAAATTCAGTCTGGTGAATGTCATCACAAAGTACGAGGGAACATTCAGTCTGGTGAATGTCATCCTTTCAAGTACAGGGAACATTCAGTCGGTGAATGTCCCTTAAAATGGGGAAAATTCAGTCTTGAATGTCATCAAAGGGGGAGGGAACATTCATCTGGTGAATGTTTACTTAAAGTACGAGGGGAAAATTCAGTCTGGTGAATGTCATCACTTACAAGTACGAGGGAACATTCAGTCTGGTGAATGTCATCACTTACAAGTACGAGGAACATTCAGTCTGGTGAATGTCCCTCACTTACAATTACGAGGGAACATTCAATCTGGTGAATGTCATCACTTAAGTACGAGGGAACATTCAGTCTGGTGAATGTCATCACTTACAAGTACGAGGGAACATTCAGTCTGGTGAATGTCATCACTTACAAGACGAGGGAACATTCATTTTGGTGAATGTCACTTACAAGTACGAGGGGAAAATTCAATTTTGGTGAATGTCTTTACTTACAAGTACGAGGGGAAAATTCAGTCTGGTGAATGTCATCACTTACAAATACAGGGAACATTCAGTCTGGTGAATGTCATCACTTACAAGTACGAGGGAACATTCAGTCTGGTGAATGTCATCACTTACAAGTACGAGGGAACATTCAGTCTGGTGAATGTCATCCTTACAAGTACGAGGAACATTCAATCTGGTGAATGTCATTACTTACAAGTACGAGGGGAAAATTCAGTCTGGTGAATGTCATCACTTACAAGAGAGGGAACATTCAGTCTGGTGAATGTCATCACTCAGAGAGAACATTCATTTGGTGAATGTCATTCACTTATAATACGAGGGAACATTCATCTGGTGAATGTCATACTTAACAAATGTCCAAGTGTAACATTCATCTGGTGAATGTCATCACTTACAAGTACGAGGGAACATTCAGTCTGGTGAATGTCATCAGATAAAAGTCTCACAAATGATATAATGATGTTAGATAAAAGGACACAGGTGCAACTAATGAATCACTTTGTGACAATGTGTCTCTCCAGGAACTTTGTTAAGCCAATACAAACAATACAAGGACACAGTTTGTGGTGTAGTTGTGGTGGGTAGGTAGGGGGGGTGGTAGAGGTAGTGGTGGTGCTGGTGGTGGTAGTGGTGGTGCTGGTGGTGGTAGTGGTGGTGCTGGTGGTGTACAGTTGTGGTAGTACTACGTAATGGTAACTTGGTTAGTATGTAATGGCGGAGTTTATTGTTTTAAGGGGAACTCGTCCTAATACATAAGGGATGGGGAAGCTGCCTTTATTATGTTTAATAATATCTGTATTATAGATTACAGATAACACAAGTCATTTTCGTCTATTTCAGACAATATTAAAGAGAATAAAGACAACTTCGTCATCTCTGAAATATTACCACGAGTTCTCCTTATGCTTTACATTCATACATTTTATGCTATCATACATAACTATATAAATCTATTTGTGGTTAAAACAAAGACGATATTCTTATAAATCATCTTAATAAACACTTTGTTTAATTAGAATAATAACATAAAAACATTCACCATCACAGATACTAAACAAAAACTCTCGGTGATGAAAATAAAAACTGTCAACTTGGATGATTCGATCTCTTGACAATAAGAATTTTGGTGGTGGCTGCCACAACCTGGCCAGTACCACTGTGGGGGCTAAGATACGTGTGTGGCTGTGCCAGTAATGTTGTTCCTGCCAGTACCACTGTGTTGGTGGTGGCTGCCACAACCTGCCAGTACCACTGTGTTGGTGGTGGCTGCAAACGGCCAGTACTCACTTGTTGGTGGTGGCTGCCACTGAAGAACTTGTTCCACACTGGCCAGTACCACTGTGTTGGTGGTGGCTGCCACAACCTGGCCAGTACCACTGTGTTGGTGGTGGCTGCCACAAATCTGTCTGTGGCCCACTGATACCACTGTTGTTAACCTGCAAACCACTGTGATGTATGAATGTTAACATATATTACACAGTGAATGTTGTGGTGCACTATGTTGCAGAGATATATGGCACAAAGTCAGTAAGTAATGAAAAAGACACAATTGTAGAAAGGAACTATTGAATGAGAAAGTTTGTTTCACAGGTGAAAGTTCCTCTCTGCTGTTATGTGTTTTTTCACCACCATCGTTGTGTTGTGATGTGTATAAAGTCTGTCTGCTACACCACAGTTAATAACACTGTATGTAACCTGTTCACAACCACTTAAGATAATGTTAATCTCTAAACTTGGGATTAGTGTAAATACTTCATATATACTCTAAGAGACACAACTCTCAGGAGCATATGTTGTAAAAAAAATATTTTTAATTTTTTTGTTTTTATTTATTAATATGCATATGCTCACAACCTCCTGGAGATAATGTCACTCACAACCTTTTGGAGATAATGCCACTCACGACCTCCTGGAGATAATGCCACTCACAACCTCCTTGAGAAAATGCCACTCACAACCTCTTGGAGATAATGCCTCTCACAACCTTTTGGAAATAATGCCACTCACAACCTCCTGGAGATAATGTCACTCACAACCTTTTGGAGATAATGTCACTAACAACCTCCTGGAGATAATGCCACTCACGACCTCCTGGAGATAATGCCACTCACAACCTCCTGGAGATAATGCCACTCACAACCTCTTGGAGATAATGCCTCTCACAACCTTTTGGATATAATGCCACTCACAACCTCCTGGAGATAATGCCACTCACAACCTCTTGGAGATAATGCCACTCACAACCTCTGGAGATAAGCCACTACAACCTCCTGGAGATAATGCCACTCACAACCTCCTGGAGATAATGCCACTCACAACATCCTGGAGTTCATGCCACCCACAACATCCTGGAGTTCATGCCACCCACAACATCCTGGAGGTCATGCCACCCACAACATCCTGGAGGTCATGCCACTCACAACATCCTGGAGTCATGCACTTAACAACTCCTGGAGTTCATGCCACTACAACATCCTGGAGTCATGCCACTCACAACATCCTGGAGTCATGCACTCACAACATCCTGGAGTCATGCCACCACAACATCCTGGAGGTCATGCCACCCACAGCATCCTGGAGTCATGCCACCCACAACATCCTGGAGGTCATGCCACCCACACATCCTGGAGGTCATGCCACCACAACATCCTGGAAGTCATGCCACTCACAACATCCTGGAGGTCATGCACTCACAACATCCTGAAGTCATGCCACTCACAACATTCAGGAAGTCATGCCACTCACAACATCCTGGAGGTCATGCCACCCACAACATCCTGGAGGTCATGTCACTCACAACATTCTGGAAGTCATGCCACTCACAACATCCTGGAGGTCATCCACCCACAGCATCCTGGAGGTCATGCCACTACACATCCAACATCCTGGAACATGCCATCACCTCTGAGTCATGCCACTCACAACATCCAGGAGGTCATGCCACCCACAACATCCTGGAATTCATGCCACTCACAACATCCTGGAGGTCATACCACCCACAACATCCTGGAAGTCATGCCACTCACAACCTCCTGGAGGTTATGCCACCCACAACATCCTGGAGTTCATGCCACTCACAACCTCCTGGATGTGTTTGTGTGAATGTGTGTGAGTGACTGCTTTTGTGTGCATGTCTGAGTGTGCGTGTGTATGCCTGCTTGATGTTGTCCGTGTGAATGTATATGTCTGCTTGTGTATGTATGTGTCTGCTTATGTGTGTATGTCTTTGTGAGTGTTAGTACAGTCTTGCAAAGGCATTTGTCGATTGATACTAAGCCTGCTTGTGTATGTATGTATTTGCTTGTGTGTGTATGTGTCTGCTTGTGTGTGTCTTTGTGAGTGTTAGTACAGTCTTGCAAAGGCACTTGTCGATTGATACTAAGCCTGCTTGTGCATGTATATGTCTGCTAGTGTATATGTCTACTAGTGTGTATGCCTAATTTGTGAGTGTTTGCACAGGTTTGCAAAAGCACTGGTCGATTGATAATATGGCCGTTGTGTTTGGTGTGTGTTTTGTGTGTGTGTGTGTGTGTGTTTGTGTGTGTGTGTGTGTGTGTGTGTGTGTGTGTGTGTGTGTGTGTGTGTGTGTGTGTGACCACTCTCAGGCTCAGACCTTGCCACGTGGAGGCCAGTGGTTCGTCTTTTAAGACAACCCCTCCCCCCATTTTCTCTTTCCCCAGGTTCATGTGTCCAGGAATCCATCCTTCATCACTTCCCTAAGGTCAGCATCGCCTCTCTGTATTCTCATCTCTGCCGTCCAGCCTCAGCCTTTCCCAGGTTCATGTATCCAGGAATCCCTCCGTCCGCCGCCGGATGTTTCCCCTTCCTCACTTCCCCAAGGGGAGCCTCACCAACCTGTATACTTGCCTTCCAAAAGGTTCATGTATCCAGGAATCCATCTGTTTGCTCCCGGATGTTTACCCTTCTCCACGTTCCCAAGGTCAGCCTCAACAACAACCTTCCCCAAGTACATGTATCCTGAGGTGACACAGGTGGACTCACTTCCCCACTTCCCCAGAATCAGCGGTTGCCACCCTCAGTGACCTTGCTTGTGTGTATGTGTGTCTGCTTGTGTGTATGTCTGCTTGTGTGCATGTCTGCTTGTGTGTATAAAGGCACTTGTCGATTGTTATTAAGCCTGTTGTGTATGGTGTGTGTGTACTCACCTAGTTGTAGTTGCAGGGGTCGATTCATAGCTCCTGGCCCCGCCTCTTCACTGGCCGCTACTGGGTCACTCTCCCTGCGCCATGAGCTTTATCATACCTCTTCTTAAAGCTATGAATGGATCCTGCCTCCACTACATCGCTTCCCAAACTATTCCACTTCCTGACCACTCTGTGACTGAAGAAATAGTTCCTAACAATCCTGTGATTCATCTGAGTCTTCAACTTCCAACTGTGTACCCTTGTTGCTGTGTCCCATCTCTGGAACATTCTGTCTCTGTCCACCTTGTCAATTCCTCTCAGTATTTTATATGTCGTTATCATGTCCCCCCTATCTCTCCTGTCCTCCAGTGTCATCAGGTCGATTTCCCTTCTCCTCGTAGGACATACCCCTTAGCTCCGGGACTAGTATTGTTGCAAACCTTTGTACTTTCTCTAGTTCCTTTACGTGCTTGGCTAGGTGTGGGTTCCAAACTGGTGCTGCATACTCCAATATGGGCCTAACGTACACAGTGTACAGGGTCCTGAACGATTCCTTATTAAGATGTCGGAATGCTGTTCTTATGTTTGCTAGGCGCCCATATGCTGCAGCAGTTATTTGGTTGATGTGCGCCTCAGGAGATGTGCCTGATGTTATACTCACCCCAAGATCTTTTTCCTTGATTGAGAATTGTAGTCTCTGGCCCCTTAGACTGTACTCCGTCTGCGGTCTTCTTTGCTCTTCCCCAATCTTCATGACTTTGCACTTGGTGGGGTTTAACTCCAGGAGCCAATTGCTGGACCAGGCTTGCAGCCTGTCCAGATCCCTTTGTAGTTCTGCCTGGTCCTCGTCCGATTGAATTCTTCTCATCAACTTCACATCATCTGCAAACAGGGACACTTTGGAGTCTATTCCTTCCGTCATGTCGTTCACAAATACCAGAAACAGCACCGGTCCTAGGACTGACGCCTGTGAACCCCACTCGTCACCGGCGCCCACTCTGACACCTCGCCACGTACCATGACTCGCTACTGTCTTCCTGACAGGTATTCCCTGATCTATTGGAGTGCCTTCCCTGTTATCCCTGCCTGGTCCTCCAGCTTTTGCACTAATCTCTTGTGTGGAACTGTGTCAAACGCCTTCTTACAGTCCAAGAAAATGCAATCTACCCACCCCTCTCTCACTTGTCTTACTGCTGTCATCCTGTCATAGAACTCCACTAGGTTTGTGACACAGGATTTCCAGTCCCTGAAACCGTGTTGGCCGTCGTTGATAAGCTCATTCTTCTCTAGGTGCTCCACCACTCTTCTCCTGACAATCTTCTCCATGACTTTGCATACTATACATGTCAGTGACACTGGTCTGTAGTTTAGTGCTTCATGTCAAGAGTCACCTCACTGAGCTTCTTACAACAGTTCTGACACTAAGAGTCACTTCACTGAGCTTCTTACAACAGTTCTGACACTAAGAGTCACTTCACTGAGCTTCTTACAACAGTTCTGACACTAAGAGTCACTTCACTGAGCTTCTTACAACTGTTCTGACACTCTATTATGTCGATAATAAACTATGCACGATTAGGGTCACAAGTGACATGGTCTTTAGACAAATAGATAAATTAAAACCTAACAAATCCCAGGCCCTGATGAACTGTTTGTAAGGGTTCTAAAGAAATGTAAAGAGGAGCTTAGCAAACCGTTAGCTAATCTTTTCAACATATCACTACAAACTGGCATAGTGCCATGTAAGTGGAAAATGGCAAATGTGATACCTATTTTCAAAGCAGGTGACAGGTCCTTAGTGGAAAAATTTATGGAATCAATAATTGCCGAGACAATTCGTAGCTATCTTGAAAGGCATATATTGATTAATGAATCTCAGCAAGGTTTTAAAAAGGGCGTTCCTGCCTTACAAATTTATTAACTTTTTTCACAAAGGTATTTGAGGAGGTAGATCATGGTAATAATATGAGACTATTGAGGAAAATTAAGGTACACGGAATAGGAAGAGAATTTTTTTCCTGGACAGAGGCGTGGTTGACAGACAGGCAGCAGAGAGTTTGCTTAAATGGGGAGAAATCAGAGTGGGGAAGCGTAACGAGCGGTGTTCCACAGGGGGTCGGTGTTTGGCCCTTTGTTGTTCACAATCTATATAAACGACATAGATTAGGGAATAAACAGCGACATAAGCAAGTTTGCTGATGACACGAAAATAGGCCGAAGAATTCATTCTGACGAGGATAGATCAGAGGATAGACCAGGAAGATTTGAATAGACTGATGCAGTGGTCGGAGAAGTGGCAGATGCAGTATAATATAGAGAAATGCAAAGTTCTAAACATTGGACAGGAAAATAACCATGCCCCATATAAACTAAATAACATAGATCTTAATATTAAAGATAGCGAAAAGGTTTTGGGAGTTCTGGTTAGCAGTAATCCAAAACCAAGACAGTGCATAAGTGTTGGCAATAAAGCGAACAGAATCCTTGGCTTCATTTCAAGACGCATAAATAATAGGAGTCGTCAGGTTGTTCTACAACTCTATATATCCTTGGTTAGGCCTCATTTATATTATGCTGCACAGTTCTGGTCATCATATTACAGAATGGATATAAATGCTCTGGAAAACATACAAAGTTGGATGGCAAAGTTGGTCCCATGTATCAGAAATCTTCCCTATGAGGATAGACTGAGGGCCGTGAATCTGCACTCTCTAGAATTAGGGGGGATATGATTGAGGTGTATAAATGGAAAACAGGAATA
>WNWK01042860.1:0-15784 GCA_009830355.1 Cherax destructor | reverse complement strand
ATTGTCTCTACGTTCGTCTTTTTGCAGGAAGCTGCGACACTTCTGAATATACTGCAATGTTGATGTTATTCACTAAACGCCTGGAACAGAGTTCTTATCTTATTTCCCGACGTTAGTGGAGATTTAAATTAAAAATAACGGACGCGAACGACTAATGTCTATGTTGATTTACGTCGCCTCGCGTCGCATGACCCCTAGAGTCGTATGACCTCTACGGAGCCTGTTTTCAATCTGCCCCTCATGCTGCCTTGTGGCTCGTGCCTCGTGCAGCCACAAGGTGTCTCGTGGTGCTGTGGTCAGCACAATTCGTGACACACTGTTGACAGTACATCTGGCTTGAATTAAATTGTTTTTCTCAGCCAGACGCGCCTCCTCTGGCCCTTTCCTAAGGGAGGAAAGGGTGAGGGCCCTTAACAAGGGTAGTAAGGGCGCATACCCCCCTCCTTTGGAGAATTTTCTCCACATTATGTATGAGTGAGGTGAAAGTGTTGAATGATGATGAAAGTATTTTTTATGTAATTTTCTTTCTTTTTGGGTCACCCTGCCTCGGTGGGAGACGGCCGACTTGTTGAAAAAAATAAAAAACTTATATACAACTTATAACCTACTTCAAAAAAAACCACCACACCCCAGTTCACACTAGCACACTACTACTAGTGAGTTAAACAAAATATATCAAGAGGGAGGCTCCATGACATACCCCCCCTTCACTACAGCCTGGTAGACTAATTATCAGCAGGCAAAAACACCATATAGTACTCTCGCATAAACAGGCCTTTGCATACTAGGGCCTTACTAATAAACCTGAGAGCACTTACACTAACAAAATTAAAGTAAACACTAAAAATATTCTTAGAAAACACGACATACTCACACCTCTACATGTTGCTTCCTCTGCTGTGCGTAACCTACTGCACTAACCACCTCATCTGCTCCTGGCCACACTGCCTGACTGACACGAATAAAACACGTCCGTATTCAGAATAATACCCGGAAAATGGCATTAAATATGGAGAGTTTTTTTTATAAAATATTTTTCTGCAGCGCACTGCGTAACATACACACACACAGTAACGACCAATGAAGAGGCAGGGCCAAGAGCTGTGACTCGACCCCTGCAACCACAACTAGGTGAGTACACACACACACAGAAGAGGTATGATAAAGCTCATGGCGCAGGGAGAGTGACCCAGTAGCGGCCAGTGAAGAGGCGGGGCCAGGAGCTATGTCTCGACCCCTGCAACAACAACTAGGTGAGTACAACTAGGTGAGTACACACACAAACGCACACTAGTTCACTTGAACTAGATACCTCAAAAGAGGTAGGACAGGACATCTCTCCATGGGTCCTGAGAGAGGAAGCAGAGGCGCTATGTGTGCCACTAACAACAATCTTCAACACATCTATCGAAACAGAACGACTACCTGAGGTATGGAAGACAGCAAGTGAAGTGTAGTCCCAAATTTTAAGAAAGGAGACAGACACGCAGCATTAAATTACAGACCAGTGTCACTGACTTATATAGTATGCAAGGTCATGGAGAAGATTATTAGGAGAAGAGTGGTGGAGCATCTAGAAAGGAATGAGCTTATACACGACAACCAGCACGGTTTCAGTGATGGAAAATCATGGAGTTTTACGACAAGGTGACGGAAGTAAGATAAGAGAGAAAGAGGTAGATTGCATTTTCTTGGACTGTAAGAAGGCTTTCGACACAGTTCCATACAAGAGACTAGCGCAGAAGCTAGAGGATCAGGCATGTATAACAGGAAAGGCACTGCAATGGATCAGTGAATATTTAACAGGAAGGCAAAAATGAGTCACTGTACGTGATAATGCGGGGTCAGCCATAGGACCAGTGCTCTTTCTGGTATATGTGGATGACATGACAGAAGTGATAGACTCAGAAGTGTCCCGATATGAAGCTAAAGAGCAGAATTCAACCGGACGAGGATCAGGCAGAACTACAAAGGGATCTGGACAAACTGCAAGCCAGGTCCAGCAACTGGCTCCTGGAGTTTAACCTTACCAAGTGCAAAGTCATGAAGACTGCAAAACTCAGTCAAGAAAAAGGATCTTGGGGTGAGTATTATACCGTGCATATCTCCTGAGGTCCACATCAACCAAATAACTGCTGCAGGATATGGGCGCCTAGCTAACCTAAGATTAGTGTTCCGACACCTCAGTAAGGAATCGTTCAAGACTCTGTTCACCGTGTTTGTCAGGCCCATATTGGAATTTGCAGCACCAATTTGGAACCTACAGCTAGTCACGCACGTCAATAAATTAGAGAAAGCGCAAAGGTTTCCAACAAGACTAGTCCCGGAGCTAAGGAGTATGTCCTACAAGGCAAAGTTAAGGAAATTCGACCTGGTAACACTGGAGGACCTGAAGGATATGGGCAGGAGTGATAAAAACATAAAATGCTGAGAGGAATTGACAAGGTGGACAGGGACAGGATGTTTCAGAGATGAGACACAGCAACAAGGGAGGCAGGATCCATTCATAGCTTATGAAAAGGTATGATAAAGCTCTTGAAGCAGGGAGAGAGTGGACCTAGTAGTGACCAGTGAAGAGGCAGGGCCAGGAGCTGTGAATTGACCCCTGCAACCACAACTAGGTGAGTACATACACACGTTCGCACGCATTCACTCACACACGGTCTCACACATACACATGATAGCATACACTCATACATGGTAGCATACACTCTCACACGGTCGCAGGCACTCACACATGGCCACAGACGTTCATTTGTTATTAGGTCCACGGCAGGGCAAAGTCATGCGGGGCCAGGAGCTATGACTCGACCCCTGCAACCACAAATAGGTGAGTACACACACACACACACACACACACACACACACACACACACACACACACACACACATACACACACAAATCGACAAGGTAGATAGTGACAGGATGCTCCAGAAGGGAACACATAAACAAGGGGACACAACTGGAAGCTGAAGACTCAGATGAGTCAAAGGAATGTTAGGAAGCATTTCTTCAGCCATAGAGTAGTTAGGAAGTGGAATAGTCTAGCGAACGATATAGTGGAGGCGGGAACCATACATAGTTTTAAGACAAGGTATGATAAAGCTCCTGGAGCAGGGAGAGCAGAGACCCAGTAGCAGACAGCGAAGAGGCGTGGCCATTAGCTGAGTCTCGACCCCTGCAACCACAATTAGGTGAGTACACACACACACACACACACGCACACACACACCCATCCCGGTGGCCTGGTGGCTAAAGCTCTCGCTTCAATTCACGGCAGGGCGGAAACATTTCGAAGTGTTTCCTTACACACACCCATACACATACAACAGGTCTAGTGTCTAATCGACATGTGCCTAGGACAAAATGGTAACTAACCCACGCACACACACACATACACATAAACACACGCCCCGATGGCATGGTGGCTAGCGTTCTTGCTTCACGCACGGATGGCCCGGGTTCAATTCCCGGCGGGGCCGAAACATTTCGAAGTGTTTCGTTACACACACACACACACACATACATACAACAGGCCTAGCGTCTAATCGACATGTGCCTAGGACAAAATGGTCACACACATACACAAACATACACACACACACACATGCCCACGCACACACACACACTCACACACGCACATACATACACTTACACAAGTGGAGAGGGTAACAGGAGGAGGAAGGGAAAAGCCAAACTACAAAAGGGGGGACTACACAGGTATTAGGAACTTCCTGTAGGATGTTCAGTGGGAAAGAAAATTGGTAGGAAAGTCAGTAATCGAAATGATGGAGTAAATAACAACAAAATTCAAGGAGGCAAAAGAAAGGTTTGTTCCCAAGGGCAACAGAAATAATGGGATGACCAGAACGAGCCTTTTGTTTACCTGAAGGTGTAGGGAGGAAAAACTAAGTGCAGTAGAGAATGGAAAAAGTACAGAAGACAAAGGACCCAGGAAAATAAGGAGATTAGTCGAAGAGGCAGAAACGAGTATGAACAGATAAAGAGGGAGGCTCAGCGACAGTACGAAAACAATATAGCATCGAAAGCCAAGTCTGACCCGAAACTGTTGTATAGCCACATCAGGAGGAAGACAACAGTCAAGGACCACGTAATCAGGCTGAGGAAAGAAGGTGGGGAGCTCACAAGAAGCGACCAAGAAGTATGACAGGAGCTCAACATGAGATTTAAGGAAGTATTTACAGTGGAGTCAGAAAAAACTCTGGGAGGTCAGAACAAAGGGGTACACCAACAAGGAATATACAAACAAGCATTGGATGAAATACACACAACCGAGGAGGAGGTGAAGAAACTGCTAAGTGACCTTAATACCTCAAAGGCGGTGGGACCGAACAACATCTCTCTGTGGGTCCTTAGAGGAGCAGAGATACTGTGTGTGCCACTAACCACAATTTTCAACACATCCATTGAAACTAGGCAACTACATGAAGTATTGAAGACGACAAATGTAGTCCCCAGTTTCACTGACGTGTATAGTATGCAAAGTCATGGAGAAGATTATCAGAAGGAGAGTGGTGGAGCACCTGGAACGGAACAAGCTTATAAACGACAACCAGCACGAATTCATTGAAGGCAAATCTTGTGTCACAAACCTACTGGAGTGTTATGACAAGGTAACGGAAGTAAGACACGAGAGAGAAGAGTGGGTAGATTGCATTTTATTGGACTGCAAGAAGGCCTTCGACACAGTTCCTCACAAGAGATTAGTGCAAAAGCTAGAGGATCAAGCACATATAACAGGAAGGGTACTGTAAATGATCAGAAAATACCTGACAGGGAGGTAACAACAAGTCATGGTACATGACGAGGGGTCAGAGTAGTCGCCTATGATGAGCGGGGTTCCACAGCGCTCAGTTCTAGGATCTGTGCTGTTTTTGGTATATGTGAATGACATGACAGAAGAGATAGACTCAGAAGTGTCCCTGTTTGCAGATGATGTGAAGTTAATGAGGAGAATTAAATCAGAAGAGGACCAGGCAGGACTACAAAGAGACCTAGACAGGCTGGAAATTTGGTCCAGCAACTGGCTCCCTGAATTTAACCCCGCCAAATGCAAAGTAATGAAGATCGGGGAAGAGCAAAGAAGACCGCAGACAGAGTATAGGCAAGTTGGCCAAAGACTGTAAACCTCACTCAAGGAAAAGGATCTTGAGGTGAATATAATACCGAGCACATCTCCTGAAGCGCATATCAACCAGATTAACTGCTGCAGCATATGGGTGCCTTGCAAACCTGAGAATAGCGTTCCAATACCGCAGTAAGGAATCGTTCAAGACTCTGTACACCGTGTACGTCAGGTTCATACTGGAGTATGCAGCACCAGTTTGGAACCCACACCTGGTGAAGCACGTCAATAAATTAAAGAAAGTGCAAAAGTTTGCAACAAGGCTACGATGAAAGGTTAAGGAAAATCGGCCTGACGACACTGGAGGACAGGAGGGTTCTGGGAAGACATGATAACGACATACAAAATTCTGTGAGGAATTGACAAGGTGGACAGAGACAGGATGTTTCAGAGATGGGACACAGAAACAAGGGGTCACAATTGGACTTTGAAGACTCAGATGAGTCAAAGAGATGTTAGGAAGAATTTCTTTAATCATAGAGTTGTCAGGAAGTGGAACAGTCCGTCAAGTGATGTAGTTGAGGCAGGAACCATACATAGTTTTAAGACGATGTATGATCAAGCTCATGGAGCAGGGAGAGAGAGGACCTAGTAGCGATCAGTGAAGAGGCGGGGCCAGGAGCTATGTATCGACCCCTGCAACCACAAATAGGTGAGTTCAAATAGGTGAGTTCAAATAGGTGAGTACACACACACACACACATTCACACTATCGGCTCCAATACAAACAACGTCAAACCAGCGAGGAGTGGAAGCTGAGGTGGGTGAGCGAGGATGTCCGAGAACAGAGAGGGAAAAATGTAATTTGTTGGACTCAAACATACCATTGATGTAGCGTGGGGATGAAACCTTCTTGATCTCCGCACAGAGATGGAAAAAAAGATGCAGGGAGTAATGGAGGCAGGCAAAGTAGGTAAGAGAAGGGATAGTTATGCTGTAGAATAGGTACACAGCATTGGAGTAGATCTGAAAAATGCAACAGGTGATAGGGCAGGACGATGGACAGAGAAGTAAAACAAGGGATGTTTGCGGAATTGCTCGCTCTCTGATAACCGGGAGGTGAAGGAGATGATGTGGAGATCAGCAAAGTTACTGATAGCATGAGATGACGAACTCCGGAGGAAAAGGAATTGGGAGGAGGAAAGGAGGTTGCTGTAAATATGTCTTTCATGAGGTTGGAGGGATGACAACTGATGAGATATGAGCGGTGGACGAAAGGGAGGTCTGTAATTTTATTTAACAGTCATGTGGTGAGGCTGAGTTGTATGAAGATACAAATTTTTAGAGAATAGGGAAATATTCAAGACACAAACTGGTGAAATTTTGAGGAGATGAGATTTGATCTTAAGATGGAAACCACTGTTGAGAGGACAGACAGAAACCATCGTGTACCTTTACTGGGACAGAAAGTTCCAGAGGAGGGAAAAGTTGAGGGAAAGAATATGAAACAGTAGAATATAGGGTGGAGAACAAGTGAAGAAAACATGCAGGTGCGAGAGCTCCACACCTGGGAGACAACCAATATCAGGTTGAACACGTGGAAGCTCTGCAAGCAGAACACCAACCTCAGACGCAGATGATCCCTTAAATTCCATACCCCTTCCCACTTAAGAAAAAAATCTTACTCTACACCCTATCCTTTCCCCGTCCCTTACACCGCTATTCTTACCCATTACCAGTGCAGAATCTTTTCTCTCGGCAAATCTCTATCTTAATCCCCAAACCAAGCTTCCCTCCTTCCCTTCCCTCATAATGACCCATGGTCTTACCAATGCAGGATCCACCCGGGGCAGCAGATGGAGAGGAGACTGAAGAACGGGTAGAACGCAGGTCCCCTGCAGAGGTGCTATCATAACATCGAGAGATCCAGGAACTGGCAAGGAAAGCAAAACTGAAGATTATTCAATCGGATCATGAGATATGAAGGGAAATGCAATGGGAGGATGAGAGGGAGAGGTAAATCTTTGTTCATGGGCTTCAGGAAGCCAAAAGGGCAACTTACGAAGTAAGATGACAGGGGGAGGAAGAAGAGATTGAAGACATCATGAAAAAGATAGGAAAGGAAGACAGGACCTAGTTTACAAATTTTCTGAGAATGGAGGGGTTCTCAAAGGAAAGAAACTGTCCAGTCAAACTGATTTTTCAAGTCAGAAATTGTGCGAAACAGAATTCACCAAACAGTTATTTAACAAATTACCAGTGGGTGTACCTTGACCACAACAGAACGTAAGAAGACAGAAACTGAGAGGGAGAGAGGGCACAAAGACACAAGGAGCAGGAAAGAGAATGAAGGATGGAAATGGGCAGGGAAACCCAGACTCAGGTAAAAGAGCAAACACAACCTCCCTCAGAACCACCTACAGAAGACCTTCAACCTTGACAGCCCCAATGCAACCAAGCAAAATAACCCAAAACAACCCACACTCCGTACCTACAACCCCCACTACAAACTCCACCTCCACAGCAGCTCCCCATAGTATCTTGCCAGGTTTCCCATTCCCCTATCCAAAACAAACCCCCCAGACCACAGTATTAGAAGAGAAGCTGAAGGTGTGGTACACCAACACAGATGTAACAAATAAATAAATATGAGTGGCATGAAAAAATCGTAGAGACATCCCCAGACATCAAAGCACTCACAGAAATGAAGCTCATGGGGGTGATAACAGATGCAATCTTTCCATCCGGATATTAGATCCTGAGGAAAGATAGAGGGAGCAGAGGGGCAAGGAGTTGTACTACTCATAAAATAACCGGTGAAGATTTGAGGAAATGGAAGGAATGGGCAGAAACAACCCAGAAAGAAACAATTCAGACTGTGGGTCCCAACCTGGTGATTGTAGTGATGTACAACCCACCACAGAATAGCAGGAGACTAAGATAAGAATACCTTGAGAGCAACAGATCAATGATATACACACTAGCTGAAGTGGTCTGAATGGCCCAAATGGGTAGGGTAAAGTTACTAGTCGTGGGCGATTTTTATCAGAGGGAGATTGACTGGGAAAACCTGGAGCCAAATGGGAGAATGAAGACGCTGGAGGTGGTGCTGGAAAACTTCATGCACCAACATGTTAACGACACAATCACAGAGAGAGAGGTGAAAATGAACCAGCAAGGCTGGACCTCGTATTCACTTTGAACAGTTCATACATAGTGGATATCATTTATCAAAGGCCCTTCGGCACTGGTGATCACGTGGTTCTGAGTTTTGAATACCTTACTGAGTTAACAATGGAGAGTGAAGCAACGCAAGAAGGACTAACTTCAATAAACAGGGCTACACAGGTATGAGGCAATTCCTGGATGGGATGGAGTGGGAAAGAGAGCTAGAGAGAAACACTGTAAACGAAATGATGGAACACATGACCACAAAGTGCTTGGAGGCAGAAGAAAAGTTAGTTCGTACCAAGGGGCAACAAAAACACTGGTTTGACCAGAGTGAGCCAATTCTTTATCTAGAGGTTTGGAGTGGCCAAAGCCATGTGTGCTAGAGAATGGAAAGGGTATAGAAGGCAAAGGACTCAGGAAAACAAGGAGTTGAGTCAAAGTTTCAGAAAAGAATATGCATGAATAAGGATAGAGGCCCAGTGGAAATACAAGAATGACATAGCATCAAAGCCAGATCTGACTCAAAGTTGTTATACAGCCTCATCAGGGGAAAAACAACAGTCAAGGACCAGGTAATCAAGCTGAAGGTAGTATAGGAAGAGCTCAGCACAAAATTTTGAGAGGTATTCACAGTAGAGACAGAGAGACTTCCAGTAAACCAAGGCGGTAGGGTACACCAACAAGTACTGGACACATTGCACATAACTGAGGAGGTGAAGAAACTGCTGAGTGTACTAGATACCTCGAAGGTGGTGGGCCCAGATAACATATCTCCTTGGTTCCTGAGAGAGGGAGCCGCTAAAATCAGTCTTCAAGAAATCACTCGAAACAGGGCAACTGCTTGAGGTGTGGAAGATAGAAAACGTAGCCCCAATTTTTAAGAAGACAAACAAGCAGCATTAAACTACAGACCAATGTTGCTGACATGTGTGGTATGTAAAGTCCTGGAGAAGATTATCAGAAGAGTAGTGGAGCATCAAGAAAAGAACTGGTTCATACATAACCAGCACGGTTTCAAGGAAAGATATCTTGTGTTACAAACCTATTGGAGTTCTACGACAATGTAACAGAAGTAAAGCAGGAGGAGAGAGAGGGATGGGTAGACTCCATCTTCTTGGACTGTAAGAAGGTTTTCAACACAGTTGTGCACAAGAGATTAGTGGAGCAGCAGGAATAACAAGAGAGGCACTGCAAAGGACCTGAGAATACCTCACAGGAAGGAAACAACGAGTGATGGTGTCAGAGTGGCGAAAAGGGTCAGTCCTAGGACTGACCCTTGTGGAACCTGGTCCAACAACTGGCTCATGGAGTTTACCTCCACCAAGTGCAAAGTCATGAAGTTTGAGCAGGGTCAAAGAAGACCGCAGACGAAGTACAGGCTATGGGGCCAAATGCTGCAAACCTCACTCAAGAAAAAGGATCATGGGGTGAGTATCACACCGAGCACATCTCCTAAGGCGCTCATCAACCAAATAACAGCTGCTTCATATTGGCTTCTGGCAAACCTAAGAATATCGTTTTATCACCTGAGTAAGGAATCTTTCTAGACACTGTACACCGTGTACTTCAGGTCCATATTGGAGTATGGAGCACCAGTATGAAACTCACACCTGGTCAAGCACGTCAATAAATTAGAGAAAGTGCAAAGGTTTGCAACAAAGCTAGTCCCAGAGCTATGAGGTATGACTTACGAGGAGAGGTTAAGGCAAATCAACCTGACAACACTGGAGGACATGAGGGATAGGGGAAACATGATTACGACATAAAAAATACTGAGTGGAATTGACAGGGTGGATTTGGACAGAATGTTTCAGAGATGGGACACAAAACAAGGGGTCACAACTGTAAGTTGAAAACTCAGATGAATCACAGGGATGTCAGGAAGTATTTCTTCGGTCATAGAGTTATCAGGAAGTGGAACAACCTGGAGAGTGATGTAGCTTTAAGAAGAAGTACGATAAAACTCACTGAACAGGGAGAGAGCGGACCTAGTAGCGACCCGTGAAGAGGTGGGGCCAGAAGCTGTGAATCGACCCCTGCAACCACAATTAGGCAAGTACACACACACACACACTCACATATACACACACTTTCTTCCCCTAACGACCTACGACAAATAAACCCTAAGATTTCTACACACCTAAACTCAGTTTTTTTAATCGAGATTCCTGTAAATATTATGACACGTAGCCAGTAGGTGTTCCTAACCTTACTTTTTTTTTTTTACTTTCTGAATAAATATGGTAATTTTTTAAATATATATTTTTTATTAAAAACGTGGAGACACTGAAAATATGTATTTTTTAGCTTTTTAAACAAAAATCACGATTTTTTGATGAATTTGACAAATTCAATTCTTGTGTACATTACCAGTCGTAAAATAAGATAGACGAAAAGGCAGATAATCATTAGGCAGTAAAGCAGTCAGAGGCTTAGACTGTCAAGCAGGCAGGAACAAACGCTCGGAAGGAAGCAATGAGACAGGTAGACAAGCATGCATGCTTTCAGGCAAGCAGACAGACACTTAGGAACAGAGGCAAGCAGACTTGTGAGAAAGCAGGTAGGCTGGCAAGTGGGCAGATTTGCAGGTAGGCAAGCATTGAAACAGTTAGGCAGGCATGCAGGTAGGCAGGCAGGCTTGCATGCAAGCAGGAAGGCAAGAAGGTAAGCAGTAAACAGGTTAGTATTAGAGAAACCAGTTAGGCAGATGGCCAGGCAGGCAGGCAAGCAGTCAGGCAGACAGGCAGGTGTGCAGGCAGGCAGGCAAGCAGGCAGGCCAGCAGTCAGGCAGGCAGGCAAGCAGTCAGACAGGCAGGCAGGTGTGCAGGCATGCAGGCAAGCAGTCAGGTAGGCAGGCAGTCAGGCAGGCAGGCAGGTGTGCAGGCAGGCAGGCAAGGCAGGCAAGCAGGCAGGCAGGCAGGTAGACAGGCAGGCAGGAAGAGAGGCAGGCAGGCAGGCTGTATCAACTCAGTTTGGATATTACACACTATACTCAATGTTATAATAATATCTTTATTTATACAAGTACATCTACAAGGTATACAGTGCTAGTCATGGTATTATGCCGGGTGAGCGCCCCGGCATAATGGCGTGACGAAAATCAAAGGCCTACCATACAGAGGGGTCTTTTTCATCAGTTCATTAGCAGCCGTCAGCATGACGTCACGGCCTGCCGCCACACTCCACAGTGACTCCTCAGTGCTCATGTGGCTGCTGTGTTGCACTTTTGTCTCTCATCCGCCCCATATTTTGTCCGGTGTTCCCTTTGGTTTTGAGGCTATATGTGCTTGATTATGGGTAAAAGGAAGTCTTTAACACCTGAAATTATAGTTCAAATCATAGGGCTTCACAAAGCTGGGCACCAGACGAAAGAAATAGTGAAGAATGTTGGTGTGTGTGAGCGTTCAGTGAGGAACTGGGTGCAGCGTTTCAAGGCTGGTGGCGGTGTCGAGTTACCGTCTGCCAAACCTCGGCCTGGCCCCTCGAGGAAGACATCTGTTCGTACCTTAACTGTGTTAAAGAAGCAGTTAGAGAGTAAACCTAAGATAACTTCTATAGAATTGAAAGAAAAAACCCACATCTTCCCTCTGAGGTGTCTGTAAGAACTGTTATCAGACGTGTGTCAGAACTGGGCTACAGTAGTCACCACCAGGTTAAAAAACTGATCCTCTCCAAGCCACAGGAGAAACGTAGGCTGGATTATGCAAAGAAATATCTTCACTGGACTCCTCAACAGTGGTCTGAAGTACTTTGGAGTGATTAAGCAACCTTCACTGTCACCTGTAACCGTGTGGGGACATGTGTACCGGTCCAGAGGTAGTGACCCACTAGACCCACGCTACACCTGTGGGACCACCAAACACCCAGACTTGCTCATGGTTTAGGGGTGTTTCAGTGCTCAGAGTGTTGGTGAACTCATTGTGCTTCCCAAAAACCAGTATATGAATCAGTATAATTACCTGGAGTTATTGTGAGACAATTTACCTGAGACGTTTGACAAGTGTGGGGCTACGGTTTTTATGCAGGACGATGCACCGTGTCATACCTCCAAATCTGTAGTTAGTGGCTTAAGGACTGTGAAGTGAGGTCCTTTAATGACTGACCAGGCAATTCCCCAGACTTAAACCCTATTGAGAACCTCTGGTCAATACTGAAACGAAGTTTACTGGGCAAGGATGTCACTTCCATGAAAGCTTTTGCCACCAGTCCACGGCCACCGTAAGCAAGGCTGTTCAATTAATCGGCCTTGAAAGAAGGCTGTTCATTCCTCAACCTTGAAAGAAGGCTGTTCGGTTCCTCTGCCTTGAAAGAATTTTGTTCGGTTCCTCTGCCTTGAAAGAAGGCTGTTCGGTTCCTCTGCCTTGAAAGAAGGCTGTTTAATCGCTCAGCCTTGATCAATCAGGGGCTGGAGGATGGACACCAATATACAGGAACCAGAGGAAATTTGCGGGACTCAGGTGTTGCAGGTGTCTTATTCGTTTCTCGATAAGCTTTTGTAACATTTTGCTCAATAACAGTAACTATACATTTTATTTGACTCTTATGGCAAGTGCTATTTCGAAAATTCAATGCACCAAAGTTCCATCTTTTTCAACATACACACATACTTCAAATTTCTTCAGTTTAAAATCATTCTGGTGGGCGAAACATCTAGTTTTTAATATTTCGAAGAAATATTAAAAACGATTTTATTATTATTGTGTCGCTAAGAACGACACTGGTTTTTTTTAAATCACTAAAAACACCCATAGTCTTCATATACCTTCTTGTTATTCTATATCGTTTAGAACGAACTTCTTGTTATTCTATATCGTTTAGAACGAACTTCTTGTTATTCTATATCGTTTAGAACGAACTTCTTGTTATTCTATATCGTTTAGAACGAACTTCTTGTTATTCTATATCACTAAGAACTACATTGATGTTATTTATATCGCCAAGAACGAACTTTTTATTTTTTAATCGCAAAAAAGAACGTTGTTATTATATATCGCTAAGACCCATCTTGTTACTATTATATTGCTCTAATGTGAACATTAGGCGGCTAATCTTCCCAGGTTCTAAAGAATTCCTGAATATCACTGCTAACACCTCTCTCTCTCTCTCTCTCTCTCTCTCTCTCTCTCTCTCTCTCTCTCTCTCTCTCTCTCTCTCTCTCTCTCTCTCTCTTCCTCGGTGGTGTCCTCATACTGGTTACGTAACTTCTCATGCGCCAAGGAATTACTCCTAACTTCCTCTTCTTCTCATCAGATTAGAGTACCTATCATTCCCAAAGCGTTCAATAATAATAATAATAATAAAAATAATAATAATAATATGATTATAATTGTTATGATAATAATATTAAATAATGATATTAATATTAATATAATAACAATAATAATAATAATATTATTATTATTATTTTTATTATTATTATTATTATTATTATTATTATTATTATTATTACTAGCTATACCCGGCCAGGCTTTGCTGTGGCTCAGTCTGGTTAAATGGAAAAGAAAGAAAAGAGAAATCGAACGTTTCTAATATGTTTAATTTCACAATGCTTGTGGGTATACAATATTTTTTTGTTGTTCCATTGTCTGTGCAGATATAGAGATTGTCTGGTTTGCCGACTCTAGAACACGCAACATATAATTGTCCATGTGAGAAGCAATCCGTGTCTAGATCTAAACCGCACAATTCTAAAGATTGTTGATGGTGATTGCCAACACCAATCGAATTGGGAATTGAAATGGCATATCCGATGGAATCAAAAATACTTTAATACTTAAAATAGTTGTGGTGGGGCAGAAACATTTCGAAGTGTTTCGTACACAGACACACACATACAACAGGCCTAGTGTCTAATCGACATGTGCCTAGAACAAAATGGTAACTAACACACACACATATACTATATATATATATATATATATATATATATATATATATATATATATATATATATATATATATATATATATATATATAGATCACTTTTAGATACCTTTTTAGTTATAGCTACAGTGGGAGTAAAAGGTAGATGGGATACAAGGAAAATAGAATCAGTAAGTAAAAGAGAGGTGAAGGTTTATAAACTAAAAGAGGAGGCAGTTAGGGTAAGATATAAACAACTATTGGAGGATAGATGGGCTTGTGAGAGTGTAGGCAATGGGGTCGAAAATGTATGGGGTAGATTTAAAAATGTAGTGTTAGAGTGTTCAGCAGAAGTATGTGGTTACAGGAAAGTGAGTGCGATTGGTGGAATGATGATGTAAAGAGAGTAGTAAGGGAGAAAAAGTTAGCATATGAGAGGTTTTTACAAAGTAGAAGTGATGCAAGGAGGGAAGAGTATATGGAGAGAAAAAGAGAGGTTAAAAGAGTGGTGAAGCAATGTAAAAAGAGAGCAGATGAGAGAGTGGGTGAGATGTTATCAGCAAATTTTGTTGAAAATAAGAAAAAGTTTTGGAATGAGATTAATAAGTTGAGGAAGCCTAGAGAACAAATGGATTTGACAGTTAAAAATAGGAGAGGAGAGTTATTAAATGGAGAGTTAGAGGTATCGGGAAGATGGAGAGAATATTTTGAGGAGTTGTTAAATGTTGATGAAGACAGGAAGCTGTGATTTCGTGTGTAGGGCAAGGAGGAATAACATCTTGTAGGAGTGTGGAAGAGCCAGTTGTGGGTGTAGGGAAGTTCGTGAGGCAGTGGGTAGAATGAAAGGGGTAAGGCAGCTGGATTGATGGGATAAAGATAGAAATGTTAAAAGCAGGTGGGGATATAGTTTTGGAGTGGTTGGTGCTATTATTTAATAAATGTATGGAAGAGGGTAAGGTACCTAGGGATTGGCAGAGAGCGTGTATTGTTCCTTTGTATAAAGGCAAAGGGGACAAAAGAGAGTGCAAAAATTATAGGGGAATAAGTCTGTTGAGTGTACCTGGTAAAGTGTATGGTAGAGTTATTATTGAAAGAATTAAGAGTAAAACAGAAAGCAGGATAGCAGATGAACAAGGGGGCTTTAGGAAAGGTAGGGGGTGTGTAGACCAAGTGTTTACAGTGAAACATATAGGTGAACAGTATTTGGATAAGGGTAAAGATGTTTTTGTGGCATTTATGGATTTGGAAAAGGCGTATGATAGGGTAGATAGGGGGGCAATGTGGCAGATGTTGCAGGTGTATGGAATAGGAGGAAGGTTACTGAAAGCAGTGAAGAGTTTTATGAGGATAGTGAGGCTCAGGTTAGAGTGTGTAGGAGGAAGGGGACTATTTCCCAGTAAAAGTGGGCCTTAGACAAGGATGTGTGATGTCACCGTGGTTGTTCAATATATTTATAGATGGGGTTGTAAGAGAAGTGAATGCGAGGGTCTTGGCAAGAGGTGTTGGGCTAAAAGATAAAGAAGCAAATACAAAGTGGGAGTTGTTACAGTTGCTTTTTGCTGATGACACTGTGCTTTGGGAGATTCTGAAGAGAAGTTGCAGAGGTTGGTGGATGAATTTGGTAGGGTGTGTAAAAGAAGAAAATTGAAAGTGAATATAGGAAA
>WNWK01042859.1:0-15784 GCA_009830355.1 Cherax destructor | reverse complement strand
CAGTATGATTTGACACTGCAAAGGGCAAAGCATTATTGTGGCAAAGAACAAGTACATCTCAGCCGTTGCCTCTTTCCACCTGTTGAGGCGTGATTTGGTGGTATTGTTTTCCAGGTTTTACTCGAGTATCTGTTGCTTTCCCTGACAATTTTCCATCGGGGGGACCCAAAAAATAATGATGGGGTTTGGGGAAAAAAAATTTTCAGCCCCCCAAACCCCCAGGTGGGTCTGTGGTGGGTACTGGATATTTACGGTTTGGGGGGTTGGGGTTGTGGTTGTGGGGTTGGTGGGTGGCGGTTTCCTTTGGGAGCTGACTCACGCCGGGGCCCATGGTCCACCTGGCCCCTCGGCCTGGCACCACCACCACCACTCCAAAGATGCATGAAATTTCTCATCCCAATTGCAACACTATCGTCTTCTTTTCCCCTATCACTTCCTTTTGGGCCCCCACGGATGTTTCCAATTACTCCTTCCCTTGGAAAGCATATGGCCCTCCAAGCGCATATAGTGTTTTCTGACGCTTCACGGAAAATATTCGCCCACTCTAACTGGAACTTTTTAAGATTGGGGAGTTCATATTCACTATCACTATCATCACCATTGCTCACATCAGAGTCTGGGATATGAGTAAATAACAGTTTCCTCTTTCGTTCTGGAACAATGAGGTGAACAAGTAAACCCGGGGACCTGGGGGTCGGGGGGCCTCAAAACCCCTTTTTTGTCTTGTTTTGGTCACAACCCCTCAAAACCTTGAAATCATCATCACTGACCCCCCCATCGGTGTTGAACTGTCACTGGGGAACAAAATTTTCCCAAAATTTGCGGGGAGGAGTTTCTTACCGCCAGGCATGGTGATCGGGGTGCAACATGGCGTTCCCACAATGCACCACGGGCCCCTTTTTTTTCCACTGGCACACCCAGAGAATTTTCCCCACCCACCCCGCCATTTCCCTTTTTGAAGGCGCTAGAATTTATGCATACTAGTACATGGATAACCCCAGCGGGGCCGTACTTGTACGACCAAACCCCCCAAAGGGTTAATCTTTGTTCATCCATTTGGGATCATTTTTGTTAGATCAATTTCCCCCACTTGGAACAAAAGTTGTCGGGGAGCTAAAATATGCTCTAAAAAAAGTCATATTGAAAACCAACACCACCTACCACCCATAGTAAAATTTTCCCCCCAGGTAACTCAGTCCCATGAAGCCCGGGCCCAAATGGAAGTCTGGGACAGAGACTTGATTAAAAGTTTTCTAGGAATTCCCCTGATATATTTGAAACTAAGTGATTTGTGATCATTTCCCCCCAAACTCATCATAACCTCAAGATTATTAATTGATTCTTTGTTGGTAAGAACCAAGTCAAGCGGGTTTTTCCCTAGTTTGTTCTGTCACAAACTTTTTTAAAAAACAATCCTAACCCAATCAAAAAAAGGCCCAGACTTAAGATTTCCTGTCACATTGTTCCAATCAATTTGTCAAAAATTAAAATCTCCCTTTCATAACATTTTCATATCTAGATGCCTTATGAATTTTTTTCCCAGTGCAGTAAGCTGCTATAAGGTTTTGGGGGGGTTTAAATCAAACCAAAAATTTTTTTCACGACCCTCGAAAACTGTGGGCCCAAACAGATTCTGTGTTCGATGTTTCTAATATCTTGCCCTAACACGACAATTTAAATTATCTCTGACATACATCGCCACCCACCACCCTTTTTGACCCTATCTGTGTGGAATAGTTTATAACCCTGTATGTTGCATTCAGAAGGATTTCTTACTTTTCAAAATTGAACCAGGTTCTGTTATAGCAATAATACCTATATTACCTGTACTTGAAGTAATTTTCGCTCATCTATCTTATTTCTTAGACTCCTACTATTTGTATAGTAAACCTTAACCCTTTCAGTGTCCATGCCGTGGTTCTCGGTTTTTGAGTTCTGGGTAAACCGTAGTTTTATGTCATGAGCTCAGCTCACTAAAGATAAAGCTTTGAGGCGGTAAATTTGGGCCTAGATATGAGAAATACATCTATGTGGTAAGTGTGCACCACATAAAACAAATCCTCGCACACAGTGCATGAGAGAAAAAAAACTGAAACCTAATTTTCATTAAAACAGGACTTTGCAGTGTTTTTTCGTATAATTTTTATAGTTATATTTGCGATTTCTTGGTCTCATTTTTTTAGAATGGAAGATATATTAAGATATAGAGATGTTTTTGATTGGTTTTAGTACTGGAAATGGGCTTGAAACTGAGCTCAAAGTAGCGGAAATGTTACATTTTTGCTGATAAATGACCTCACAGTTAATAGTCCAGTTGGTGGATCTAATATCGTTCACAAATGAGGTGATTTATTTGTACAATTATTAAAATATTGTATAACAGTAAATATTCCTTTTTTTGGTTTAAAAATAAAAATTCATTATGTAATAAAAAATAAAAATAATTCATTTGTAAAGACTGAAAACGAACTAAGAACAGGGAAATGTTATTTAGTGCCAGGAATGCCCATTGTTTATTCTGCACCCTATTTTGAAATTGGAATTTTTTGAACTTTGAGTTAAATTGGCTAAATTACCAATTTCCAATCACTTTTTTGGAGTTGAAACAGTTGACTGGGCGATTTCTTGTGCTCAATGGATAGAATGAAAATTTTAGTGAAATAGCTAAGAATTTGGTCGACTGGAAAATGTAATTGGCATAAAATGGGAGTCAAAGTCGGAAAACGCCCGATCGCAAATATCCTGACACATCAAAATTCGAGAGATAATTTCGTCAATTTTCAATCAAATTTCGTACTTTTGTTTTTTTACCTTCAGAAAAGATTTCTACCATTTCAAAGAAAAAAAAAGATTTTTTTTTTTTTAAAATTTTGGACACTGGTGCACCCCTTCCAAAAATGGCCTTGGACCCCGAAAGGGTTAAGGGAGCTAATCACCGTTGCCCTCACTATCACTCTTTGTTTTTTTGAACAATGGCTTTGCCCTTTACTAGCAACTTCATTTTGAATATTGTCTTTTAAACATATCCCTGAGGTATCCGGTAATATCTGCTGTTTTCAACCCCCAGTACTGCAGCCTGATTGTTTTTCACAAACACCCATACCTGTATAATATATCAGTTTAAAGTCCTAGACAAGTCATCAATGACCCCCTCAATTGAATTGCCTAATACAACCACTCCAGCCCCAGAGAGATGAACCTATTCCTTGCATACATATCCCCATTTGCCATTGAATTTGTCCTAGTTATCAATGAATGGGATTGAAGTTCCTTGTAGTACCTGTCTAGCCAGCAATTTATACCAATTGCCCTAGAAAACCCTTCTTTTCCACTCCCTTCTAGGCAAATGCTACGATGGTTTTTGGGTCCCTCCCTTTGGGGCCCGACTACATCTATGGCTGACCTGTACTTATCCAGCAGCTCCTGTCTCCTGCCCTTCCCGATGTCATTTCCACCAGCCCTTAAAAGATAATGGGCTTTTTTCCCATTACCGACATAAATTTTTAACCTGTGACTATGTCACCAACACCAGCTCCCCGGGGGGCACACTCTCTGTCTGACCTTCCTATCTCTGTTACAAAAGCAAAAAGGTTTTTTATATCTTACCTGGGGGTCTCCCACAATAGAATATTCTTACCTTGATTTGCAGGGGGGGCGGGTACCTTTTTAAACCCACTAACCACTGAAATTAAAACGTCTTGGCGAACAGAGAATCGATTTCCTACCCCTCTTCTCATTTTAACCTTCCTTTCTTCCTCCTTCCCCCAATTGTGAACCACTTGCCACTTTTAAACGGCTGCCACCCCAAAAACACCCCCTGGTAACCTTTCCCCCCCTTTCCAGCTCCAACTATTCACACTCACTCCCCCCAAAACCCATCTAAAAGCTTCAGCCTCCTATTTTCCTCCTGAAGGAGAACCTCCTTCTTCAACACTTTAATTGAGATTCTGAAGCACTACAGCAAGCCATGGTGCTCGGTAACACTCCATGTTAATTCCCAGACAGCTTAGGACAGGATGCCACGCTGTTTGCTTTAGCTGGTTTTAAACTGAACTGGTGCTCCCACAAGGTACTAAGTGGTCCCAGATTTAAATACTGCTCACACCAAGTGTTAAGACTCATTCTATACTGCCCGGGGCATCTAAGGCCAATCGTCCAAAATTTTTTGGAGGCAGAAAAATAAAACATTGATCTACGTTTGGAGCGCCAGAGGTAAAACGTAGTTTACGTTTGGACATTTAAAGGGGGTTTAAAGGGGGGGCAGGGTGCAATATTGATGCAAAAAAAAATGAGGGAGTATGCAGAAAAAAGATACGGGGGGTCCTTTTTGGTTAATGATGGCCCCAAAATTTTCGCCCTTTTATGTAATTTTTTTTTTTAAATGGTTTTGTAAGTTTTTTTTTGGGGGTAAAAAAGGACTAGTTTTTTTTTACATTATTCCTTAGGGGAAAAATTGTTTGGTTGGCACTTGAACAGCATTCTGAAAAAAAAAAATATGGTTTAACCAAACCATTGTACGGGGGGCCCCTCGGTTAAAAAAGGCCCCGGGAAAAAGGCTTCAGAAACCGAAAGCTTTTTAAAATCGGTTAGAAAAATTTCCCCTCGGTTACCGAAAGGTTTGGGCGTGTCCGCCTGCTCCCGGAAATTTTGGGCCCCCAGTGAAGCGTTAACCCCATTGAGAAACTTTCCCCCTAGGGCGCTCTTTCAAAGATTCACAATATATTTGGTTTTTTTTGGTGGTTTAGTTATTGTCACTGAAAAAATAAGTCACCATGGGTCCAAAGAATTTTCCTAGGGGCCCCCCTGTGGTAAAGAGAGGGGGGGAACACCATCGAACTGAAGAAGGAAATCATAGAAAAATATGAGAGTGGTGTACTTTTTGGGGATCTTCCGGGATGTAAAAAAACTCCATCCCCCTTCCCGGCACTATCCTGGAAAAAAATGAAAAAAAGGAAGCTAATTTTAAAAAAGGGGTTAATTTTTGAAAAAAAAAATCTAAAAAAGGGGATGGAGGTTGAGAAGTTGTTGGGTGGGATCCAAAAAAAACAGAGAGCGGGTAAAAAGTATTTCTATGGCGATAATTTGTGAAAAGGAAGGAAGTTGCCCAAAATTTTTGGAAGACAATGCCTGCAACCAGTGGTGAGGCGAGTGTTTTAAAACCAAAAAAGGCTGGTTTGAGAATTTAAAAAACTGGTGGCATACACAAATGTTGTGAGGCATGGTGGGCAGCCAGCTCAAAACGTGCAGCTGAAAAATTTGTGCTGGAATTGGGGGTTCGTAGAGGCTGAAAACCCCCCCAAAAAGTGTTTAATTGTGATGAAACAGGCCTTTTTTGGGAAAAAAAAATCCCCAAAAAAGGACCTACATTACTCAGGAGGAAAAGGGCACACCCGGGGGCCAAGCCATGAAAACAGGCTCTCTTATGATGTGGCCAAGCCAGTGGGGTTTTAAAAAGGAAATTTACTGGTGCATCACGCAGAAAATCCCAGATTCAGGAAACACAGTGTTGACAAGAATAAAGTGTGTGCATTGGAAAGCTAACCCCAAGGCATGGGTCACACGGAGATTTTAAGGGGAAAGGATGACTGGAGTGTTTGGCCCTAGTGTGAAGAAATACCCCTTTTAAAAGAAATTCCCCCTAAGGGCCCCCTTTCAGGACAATGCCCCCTGCTCACCCCCCACAACTTGCAAGAGTTGTTGCCTGACAACATAAATTTCATCAGAGTGAAGTTCTTGCCCCCTAACACCACCCTCTCATCCAGCCCATGGACCAGCAGGTCATTTCCAATTTGAAACTGTACCCCCAAAGCACTGTTTCAGAGGTTTTAAAAAATGACCAATGACTTGAATTGACCTAAGGTTCTGGAAAAACCTTTTAAAAATTTTATTGCATAGGCCTTATAGGTAAGGCTTGGGAGGAAGTGACTTCCCCGGGCTCTAACTCTGCTTGGAAACCACTGTGTTTGGATTGTGTCCAAAGAGGAATTTTGAAGGATTTGAGGCTGACCCTGACCCTGGACCCTGAGCCTATTGTAGAAGATATTGTGGAATTGGGGAACAGCCTGGGGTTGGAGGTGAGTGGGGGGGGTGGGAAGAGTTGGCGGGGGCACAGGGTAGAGCTAACAACTGAAGAGCTGGGGAAAAGTTTTTTCTGGAACAGCAACAGACCACACCTGGGGGGTTTTTGCCAGGGGGGAGAGAGAGATAAGGCGGTGCCCTTTTCAGTGCTTAAGGAGATGTGTACAAAAAGGAATGAGTTGCAGACATTTGTTGAAAGATACCACCCTGAGCAAAACTGAAATGAGCCTTCTGTGCAACCCTTCAAAAGACAGAGCCATGTTGTACTTCAGAAAAGTGTTGAAGGTCGCCAGAAACAGGGACTCTGGACAGTTACTTCACCAGGGGGTCTAGTGACCCCGCTTTTGGCCTAGTGGCATTAAAAAAAAACCCAAAAAGGGGGAATAAACCCCCCAGAGGGACTTGTTACCTGAAGTCCTTTTGGAGGGGATTCCCCCCTTTCCCCACCCCCACCCCCCCCCTGTTTATCCCTATCTTCCAGATGCCTGCAAAAACTTTTCAATAAAGGTAAGTAAATGTTATTTTTTTTTTTGAGTGATTATTTTTTTTTTGGGAAAGAATTAATTTTTTTTACATTATTTCTTATGGGAAATAAGGTTTCAGATTTTGAAAGATTCAGATTAAGTAATAGCTCCTGGACCGGATTAATTTGTTTTAAACCCGGGGGCCACTGTTTTACAAACATGGGCATATTTTTTTTCATGCGTAAACCAAAACCCTTGCTTGGCTATCATTCAAACTAAAACAATTAAGGCTATAACACAAGTAAGTTACTAACTTTTGGGGTTTAAAACAGCTATCTGCCAGAAGGTGCTGTTTTCTCCAAAGTGGACACCAGAGACAAAAAAAGAGAGTATCCGACTGTTGAACTTGGGAAAAAAAGTGTGATTTCAAAAATGAACTTTTCTTTTTTTTATGAAATTTCACAGCTGCAGGATAAGTCTGTTCCAAACCTGTAAAAAAAAAAAACATAGATTAACATGAAGTAGAATTTTGTCAAAACTCATACAACCTGTACCATTACATTATAGTGGAATATCAAATCTTGTCTAACATTCTGGTTTAACACAACAACACGTGATGAAACAAAAATACTTTCTAAAGTACATTTTCCACTAAGCTTCGACTAAGGTTTGGGTTAAGCTGTAAGGCAAAACTCAAGTCCATTAACAAATGCTCTCCCCCAGGAAAACCAATGGGTCAAAAAGTATTTCAAAATAAATTTATGATGTCAATGTAAGAGCAGTTATATTTATTAGACAACAGTACAGCAGTAGGGCAGAAGGAAGTTGTGGATTTGAATGAACTCTGTCTGACCTGGTAGATCACGCCTTGGCAACAAAAAAAAACACAAATACAGTGGACCCTCGTATTTGAACACTCCAAAACCCCCACCCGTTTATGTAGGTTTATTATTGTAAGTGCTTTTATTTTTTA
Source organism: Cherax destructor (assembly GCA_009830355.1). NCBI lineage: Eukaryota > Metazoa > Arthropoda > Malacostraca > Decapoda > Parastacidae > Cherax > Cherax destructor. The sequence continues at coordinate 8,269 of WNWK01042859.1, read as the reverse complement.
TTTTGGGGGTCTTGGACTAATCTAATTTAACATCATTCCTTATGGGAATAAATTCATTTGGAAAACAGCCTTGAACAGGATTCTGGAATGAAGGTGAGTTTTGGAGTGTTTGAATAGCAAGGGTCCACTGTACTAAACAACACCAAAGGAATAACTATGCAAAAAAAATAAAAACTACTAGCACGGACAAATATACAACACAAATAGATATTCTGAGACTGTTAAAATAACCTACATCAGTTAGGAACACATGAACTGTCAAGGTGAAAACACTCCTGAAATCAGAATACTAACAAATAGTTTTCATCCAATATAAGAGCCTCTTTTAAGAAACATTTCAATCTACATATTGTTTGGCTTTTGTTGGAAGATAAAAACACATTTTCTACACTTATTTTTTTGTCTTTAACCCTTTGGGGGACCAAGGGGTCTCTGAAACTCGTTCTCCAGGGTCCACAATTTAAAAAAAAAAAAAAATTATTTTTCTTATGGAATGATAATCTTTTCGTCATACGCCACAAAAATTATGAAATTTGATGAAAACTAACGAATTACTTTCCCAAGTTAGCGGTAGCCATGACATTTAAGCATCGGCGATTTCCCCCATTTGAGCCTATTTTGGCCAATTCCAATGTTTCAGTCTACTAAACTTACAGCTATTTCTGAACTCCATTTCTTCTATCGATTGAGTACAAGAAACCGCCTATTTACCAATTTCAACTACCTAAAATAGTGGTCAGAAAATGGCAATTTGGCCAATTTCACACAAATTTCAAACGATGCCAATTTCAAAATAGGGTCCATAATAAACAAGGCAGACATTCCTGGCACTAAATAACATCTTCTCTGTTCATTAGTCACGTCTCCAGGCCCCTTTTACATTAGTTTTGCTTTCCATTTTGAATTTTATTCTCACAAAAAATAGAAGATTTACTGTTATGTATACAACTGTATCACTGTAAAAATGGTATAAATAATATCAGCGCACTTGTACAAAAATATCAGACTCCAGTTGATGTGTATTGGACGCATGGTGTGATTTGTTTACTCCTGAACATCGGCCAAAATCGAACATTTTCCTACTTTGCGCTCAGTTTCAAGGTACTTGTCATCATGAAACCAGTCAAAATTATCTCTATTTCTGTATTATATCATCTATTCTATAAAATGAGACTAAGAAAACGAGAATACAAGCATAAATACCATACGAAAATAGACTGCAAAGTCACTGTTTTAAACCAAAAACACGGTCAGAGTTTTTTTCCTCATTATGCACTGTGTGGTGCAGGAATTTTATACTGCGCACACTGACCGCACAGACCCATTCTATCACATCTACGCCTAACAGCCTGTTTCTGCTTGATTTGAGGGCACTAGAATTTAGGCGTACTAGTACGTCAATAACCACAGTGCGTAAAACGTACTTATGCGACCATAACCCGAAGGGTTAAAGTTAGAACACTCAGTACAACCATCGACTTCAGTTCCAGAACCTCTACTATCCCCCTCAGCCCAGTAGGGCCACAGCATAACTCTCCACTCTCTTAACTATCATCCACAAACACCAGCACCCACAATTTAAGGTAATACTATTATTTCTGTTACATTTGTAGTCTTAAGCAGTAAAAAAAACATAATACATCACGATAATGAACTACAATTACATATTCTCTTTTATTTTGTAAGATCTGTTGGTCTAAAAAAACTTGTTTGGCTTTTGGGGACTCCCCGGAACGTAACCCTATTTTTTCCCCTAAGTTCTTTTAATTATCTAACACGACTTTAGTTAACACGACGTTTTCAGGAACGTAACTACCGTGCTAAATGAGGGTCTACTGTAACTGTATTTGTGTATACCTGAATAAACTTACTTCTATTCTGTTGACTGAGTACAAGAAACCGCCCATTCATCTATTTCAACTACCCATAAAGTGGTCAGAAATGGGCAATTTGGCCAATTTCACACAAATTTCAAAAGATGCCAATTTCAAAATAGGGTCTAGAATAAACAATGCAGACATTCCTGGCACTAAAATAACACTTTCTCTTTTCATTAGTCATGGCTCCAGGCCCCTCTTACATTACTCTTGCTTACCATTTGGAATTTTTATTCACACAAAAAATACAGTGGACCCCCGGAAATTGAACATTCTTCATTCCAGAATGCTGTTCAAGTGCTGTTACCAAACGAATTTATTCCCATAAGGAATGATGTAAATTAGATTAGTCCATTTCAGACCCCCAAAAATACACTTTTAAAAGCACTTACAATAATAAACTTACATAAAAGGGCGAGTTGGAAGTGTTCGATTTCCAAGGGTCCACTGTAGAAGATTTACTGTTATGCAGACTACTGCATTATTGTAATAATTGTATAAATAATGTCAACCCAATCATGACTGCGTATGAGACTGACCAGGTGGACACGAATTGGACAGTGACGTCAATTGTTTACTCTTGAACATCGCCAAAGAATCGAACATTTCCACTACTTTGAGCTCAATTTCAAGGTACTTTTCATTGTGAAAGCAATCAAAATCATATCTGTTTCTGTAATATATCTTCCATCCTATCAAATGAGATAAAAAAAACGAGAAAACAACCATAAAAACCATACGAAAATACAGTGGTACCCCGAGTTTCATACTTAATTCATTCCAGAAGGCTGTTCGAGTGACGTTACGAAGAATTTGTTCCCATAAGGAATAATGTAAATTAGATTAGTCCATTTCAGACCCTCAAAAATACACTTACAAAAGCACTTACAATAATACACTTACATAATTGTTTGAGTTGGGAGCATTACAAAACTCGGGGTACCACTGTATACAGCCTCTCCTCACTTAGCGACGTCTCGCTTACAGACGCCTCGGACTTACGACGGGCTCTCTGACCAGTATTTATACCTAAATAATGTATATTACAGCTGATTTCCTCAATTCTGTTTGTTTCAATATATAGTATGCACACTGCTGTATAAACATTTAAAAATATATCAGAAATGTTATAAATGGTGTAAAGGTGACATTAAAACAATATCAAAGATAGAAAGATAAACACATAAGCAGTATAATGTGATCCTTTATTGACAACGTTTCGCCCACGCAGTGGCTTTATCGAATCACAAAAAGATCTACCTGGATAAAAGAAACAAGGTTATTTATAGGATTTAGTCAGGTGGAGAATGCTGGGTCAGGTGGAGAATGCTGCATGTGACAGTCTTCAAAGTAGTGTGATAGTTTAAAACCTCGGGTAACTTAAAGGACCTGCCGTGTTCGATTCTTGAGTTCTATGTGGGATAGCGATGAAGAAGTTTCTTGGCAATAGGTTCAGCTATGTTGTAGAAGCCATTGTTCTGGTTGAAGTTGTTGGATATACAAATAAGTGATGATTCCAGGATTCTTCAGTATTGAGTGTTGTCTTCTCTGGCGATGAGTCTTGCATTTCTGTAGTTAATTAAATGGTTGTGTGAATTTTGGTGTTGAACACAGGCATTTCTTGGGTCGTCAGATCTGCCTGCGTACTGGTGTTCTGAAAAACGTGTTTGGAGGTCTCTGGATGTTTCGCCGATGTACAATTTGCTGCAGTCATTTCAAGGAATTGTGTATACCCCTGCAGTGGATTGAAGCTTGTCCTGTCTGTTACTGGTAATGTCCTTGATGGTTGTGGATGTGGAAGTAGATACTCGGAATGAGGTATTGGAAAAAATGTTGGAAACGTGTTTGGTAATGGAGTTGGTGGGGAGGACTATGTATCGTTTCTCGAGTATCTACCTCCACATCCACAACCATCAAGGACATTATTATTCTTGCACAAGTGCGCTGATATTATTTATACCATTTTTACAGTGATGCAGTTGTATACATAACAGTAAATCTTCTATTTTTTGTGAGAATAAAAATTCCAGGGGCCTGGAGACGTGACTAAAGAACAGAGAAAATGTTATTTTAGTGCCAGGAATGTCTGCCTTGTTTATTATGGACCCTATTTTGAAATTATCATCGTTTGAAATTTGTGTGAAATTGGCCAAATTGCCATTTTCTGACCACTATTTTGGGTAGTTGAAATTGGTAAATAGGCAGTTTCTTGTACTCAATCGATAGAAGAAATGGAGTTCTAGCGAAATAGCTATAATTTTAGTAGACTGAAACATTCCAATGTGCCAAAAATAGGGCTCAAAGTGGGCGAAATCGCCGATGCGTAAGTGTCATGGCTACCGCTAACCCGAAAGCATAATTCCGTTAGTTTTCAATCAAATTTCATAATTTTTGTGGCGTTATGATCGGAAAAAGATTCTCTAACATTCCATAAGAAAAATCATTTTTTTAATTCGTGGACCCTGAGACGAATTTCCTTGGACCCCCAAAGGGTTAAGTTCATCAAAGTGAAGTTCTTGCCCCTAATACCACTCCTCTCCTCCAGCCCATGGACCAGCAGGTTATTTCCAACTTTAAAAAACTCTACACCAAAGCAATGTTTCAAAAGTGCTTTGATGTGACCACAGACATGAATATAACCCTAAGAGACTTTTGGAAAAATCATTTCCATATCCTGCATTGTGTACACCTTATAGGTAAGGCTTGGGAGGGAGTGACTACCAGGACTTTGAACTCTGCCTGGAGAAAATTGTGGCCAGACTGTGTCCTAGAGAGGGATTTTGAAGGTTTTGGGGCTGAGCCTCAGAACCCTGAGCCTGAGCATGAGCCTCAGCCTGAGTCCTGTTGTGGAAGAAATTGTGGAACTGGGCAAGTCCATGGGGTTGGAGGTAAGTGGTGAGGATGTGGAACAGTTGGTGGAGGAGCACAATGTAGAGCTAACCACTGAAGATCTGCAAGAGCTTCAACAGCAACAAGAGACCACAGGTCAGGACAATGGTCTAGAGGAGGAGGAGGTGGAACAGAGATGGAAGAAGGTGCCTTCTTCAGTGATTAAGGAGATTTGTGGAATGTGGAGCAGGGTGCAGGCTTTATGGATGAATATCACCCTAACCATGCTGTTGCAGGCCGTGCTGGCAACCTGTACAATGACACTGTGGTGTCCCATTTCAGGGATGTTTTAAAGAATCGCCAGACACAGAGCTCCCTGGACAGATTTTTTGTTAGAGAGGGTCCAGTGACTCTCAACCTGGTCCTAGTGGCATTAAAAGAAAAAGGCCAGTAACCCCAGAAAAGAACTTGGCACCTGCAGTGTTAATGGAAGGGATTCCCTTCCAAACACTAGCATACTACTCCATCCTTTCCCTCCTCCCATCCTCCACACATCAACAACTCTTCAATAAATGTAAGTGACATGTTATTGTACTATATTTACATGTAGTATTTCTTTAATGTTCATTAAATTGTGTATTATTTAATGTCAAAAAGTTCTAAAAATATTTTATTTTACAAGTATCCCTCAACATTCGCGAGGGTTAGGGGATCAAGAGCCTCGTGAATGTTGAAAAATCGCGAACGTTTGGTGCCCCAATACAGTGGACCCCGAGTTTCGTAAAACTTCACTCTGAAGTCTGCTCAAGTGCCATTACGAACAATTTACTTCCTTAGGAAAAATTTCACGTAGGTTAGTCTATTTCAGACCCCAAAAATACACTTCCACAAGAACTTACAAAATTATACTTACATAATTGCACGATTTCCGGGTATTCGTTAACCGAGGTCCACTGTATTGTAGGGAAATATAATACAATACCGCTTCCTTAACCTACTGAACCATGAACAATCTAAAACACATATAAACATCTTAAAATAATGTACTATATACAGTGAGATACCCGGTTTGAGTATTTTTCATTCCAGAATGCTGTTCAAGTGCATGGACAATTACGAATCTTTCTCCTTAAGAAAGCCTTGTAATACTAGTCTTAGCTCAAAATTCACTACAAAAGCATTTAAAAACATACTTACAAAAAGGTGATTTGGGACCATCGTAAACAGGTACCACTTATGTTATTTTGACATGAGCTGGCTGTGAGGAGGCCTGTAATAGTATAATTATACAATATGTATTTTATAGTGTTGTGAAGTGTCATGGGAATCAAGTTACTGACACACTGCTTCTTCTCCTCTGCTGTAGCTCCGCCCACTTTGTAATCCTGGAGTCTACCTGGAGAGAATTCCAGGGGTCAACGCCCCCGCGGCCCGGTCTGTGACCGGGCCTCCTGTTGACAGAGCCTGATCAACCAGGCTGTTACTGCTATCCGCACGCAGTCCAACGTACGGCACAGCCCGGCTGATCAGGTACCGACTTGAGGTGCCTGTCCAGTGCCTGCTTGAAGACAGCCAGGGCTTGTTGGTAATCCCCTGATGTATGCTGGGAGGCAGTTGAACAATCTTGGGCCCCTCACACTTATTGTGTTGTCCCTCAACGTGCTAGTGGCACCCCTGCTCTTTATTGGGGGGATGTTACATCGCCTGCCGAGTCTTTTGCTTTCGTACGGAGTGATTTTTGTGTGCAAGTTTGGTACTAAGCCCTCGAGAATTTTCCATGTGTATATAATAATGTATCTCTCCCGCCCACACTTATTGTGTTGTCCCTCAACGTGCTAGTGGCACCCCTGCTCTTTATTTGGGGGATGTTACATCGCCTGCCGAGTCCTTTGCTTTCGTACGGAGTGATTTTTGTATGCAAGTTTGGTACTAAGCCCTCGAGAATTTTCCATGTGTATATAATAATGTATCTCTCCCGCCTGCGTTCTAGAGAGTACAGGTTTAGGAACTTCAAGCGTTCCCAGTAGTTGAGGTGGTTTATCGCACTTATGCGTGCGGTGAAGGTTCTCTGCACATTTTCAAGGTCAGCAATTTCACCCGCCTTGAAAGGTGCAGTTAGTGTGCAGCAATATTCCAGCCTAGATAGAACAAGCGATCTGTAAAGTGTCAACATGGGCTTGGCATCCCTGGTTTTGAAGGTTCTCATTATCCATCCTGTCATTTTTCGAGCAGATGCAATTGCTACATTGTTATGGTCCTTGAAGGTGAGATCCTCTGACATGATCACTCCCAGGTCTTTGACATTAGTTTTTCGCTCTATTGTGTATTTGGAATTAGTTTTGCACTCCGATGAGATTTTAATTTCTTCACGTTTTCCGTATCTGAGTAATTGAAATTTCTCATCATTGAACTTCATATTGTTTTCTGCAGCCCATTTAAAGATTTGGTTTATGTCTGCTTGGAGTCTTGCAGTGTCTTCAACGGTGGACACTGTCATACAGATCGGGTGTCATCTGCAAAGGAAGACACAGCACTGTGGCTTATATCCCTGTCAATGTCTGATATGAGGATGAGGAATAGGATGGGAGCAAGTACTGTGCCTTGTGGAACAGAGCTTTTCACAGTAGCTGCCTCAGACTTTACTCTGTTGACTACTACTCTTTGTGTTCTACGTGTTAGGAAATTATACATCCATCTACCAACTTTTCCTGTTATTCCTTTATCACGCATTTTGTGTGCTATTACACCATGGTCCACACTTGTCAAAGGCTTTTGCAAAATCTGTGTATATAACATCTGCATTCTGTTTATCTTCTAGAGCATCCAGGACCTTGTCGTAGTGGTCCAGTAGTTGGGACAGACAGGAGCGGCCTGCTCTAAACCCATGCTGTCCTGGGTTGTGCAATTGATGGGTATCAAGATGGGTGGCGATCTTGCTTCTTAGAACCCTTTCAAAGATTTTTATGATATGGGACGTTAGCACAATTGGTCTGTAGTTCTTTGCTATTGCTTTACTGCCCCCTTTGTGGAGCGGGGCTATGTCTGTTGTTTTTAGTAGCTGCGGGACGATCCCAGTGTCCATGCTCCCTCTCCATAGGATGTTAAAAGCATGTGATAGGGGCTTCTTGCAGTTCTTGATGAACACGGAGTTCCATGAGTCTGGGCCTGGAGCGGAGTGCATGGGCATGACATTTATTGCCTTTTCGAAGTCATTTGGCGTCGTGATGATGTCAGAAAGGCATGCGTCTGTCAAGTTCTGTGGCACTCTCATAAAAAAATCATTAAAGTTTTCGATTTTCAGTCTGGTTAGTGGCTCGCTAAAGACTGAGTCATACTGGGATTTAAGTAACTCACTCATTTCCTTGCTGTCATCTGTGTAGGACCCATCCAGTTTAAGTAGGGGCCCAATACTGGTTGTTGTTCTTGACTTTGATTTTGCATAGGAAAAGAAATACTCAAGGTTTCTTTCAATTTCATTTATGGCTCTTAGTTCTTCCCGTGTCTCTTGATTCCTATAAGATTCCTTTAGTTTTAATTCGATGTTTGCTATTTCTCTGACTAGT
>WNWK01042858.1:0-15784 GCA_009830355.1 Cherax destructor | reverse complement strand
GCACGCAGAATTTACCTCCAACGACGTCTTCGCTCTGCGGCCCTTTCTTTACCTTCCCTTCTTGCAGATGGCCCCTCCTTTAATCCTGACTCTCTCATTGACTTTTTGACAGAAACTGACTTACTACACAAACTCTGAAGATTATACCTCTAGCACCTCCCTCAGTCCCTTCTACCTCGATCTCTTGCTACCCTCCTCCCTGCACAATCCACCGTCATCTTGCACTCCATACCCTACTAATCGTCCATCTCCCTCTTACAACCCACTCTCCCTGCATCCTACAATAACCTGCAGCGCTGTATAACCCCTGTGTTTAGCGCTTCTATTTGATTATAATAATAATAATAATCACGTATACATATATATATATATATATATATATATATATATATATATATATATATAGTATATATATATATATATATATATATATATATATATATATATATATATATATATATATATATATATATATATATTAATAGTAAGTTTACACATACAGCATACACCAATGCACCTCTTTACTTACGCACATTAGCTCACTAGCACACTGCTTCTAGTGAGTAAAACAAAATATATAAACAGGGAGGCTTTATAAAACCCTCTTTCCCTTTCCACCGGCTACTTAGCCTGCAGTCAATACGATATATGTACTCTCCAAAACATAGGCCCTTGCACACACTAGGGCCTTAAAGGAAAATCGTGAGAACACAACAATAAAATAACCAATGACCTAGACTTGGCCGAAGATACCACCCACATACCTTCACCAAACCATGACGACTTGTTCCAGCCGCCGCCGCTGTTCTCGTACTGACTCAAAAACACTTCACCTACGCCAGTCCTGTCCTGGCTACTCTTCACGACATACGCGATCGGTTTCAGAATAAGTAACGGAAAGTGACATTATATATGGAGCGTTTTTATACACATGTTCGACAATACACTGTGTAATAACCTCCTTGAAGGCAGCTTGTAACTGGCTGAACCTCCTTAAAACCCTCGCTCATTTTTCATGGAAGGGCCAATCGTCGAACTCTTCTTCGACTGCATTCAGCCCTCATTTTATCGAAACCAGATTATGGCCACTACATATATTCAGAAGCCTCTACTGCAACTTTTTCTAATCTTGATCCCATCCATCACTAAGGATTACGTTTATGCCTTGGTGCTTCTCGCTCTTCACCTGTTGAGAGCGTATATGCAGAGGCGAATATTCCATTCTTGAACGATCGCCGTGGTGCTCATTGCCTCCGCTATTTTGTTCACTCTCATGCCCTCCGCAATCCTTCTATATATAGGATAGTAAAGGATGTTAGTAGAGGTTCATTGTTTGTACGTCGCCCCTGCTTACTGCGACCCTTTTCTCTTCATCTTCATTCACTCTTGTCTTCTCTTCACTTGCCCCCTTTATATATTCATGTAGCATCTAACTTTTCCCTTCCCCATTGGGAGGTTCCGACAGTTAGTGTCTGTTCTTCCCCATTGCCATGCGCGAAAGCCCAAATACGTACAGTTGCTTCTCGCTCTCTTTTTAATAATCACTTCCTGTCTCATTATCATGCCGTCGCAGTGTACATCGATGGTTCTAAATCTGACGGTGTCGGGTTTGCAGCAGTGTTTCGGGACAGCGTAGTGCGAAAGCATTTATTAGACTCGGCTAGCATTTGTACAGCTAAATTGTATGCAATTTTCGTAGCAGTTATATGCATTGCATCTATGCCTGTGTTGCCATTAGTGGTAGTTTCAAACTCCCTTAGTGCTTTGCAGCTCATAAAAAAAAATTATTCACCGTGTCTTAAGAACATAAGAATGGAGGAACACTGCAGAAGGCCTACTGGCCCATACAAGGCAAGTCCTTATCAAAACCACCACAACCCAAGAATTTACTCCCGTGCCCACGACACCAATCAAACCCAGCCCCTCCCACTCATATATGTGTCCAATCTCTTTTTAAAACTACCTAAGGTCCTAGCCTCTATCACCCTACTCGGAAGATTGTTCCACGCATCTACAACTCTGTTCGAAAACCAGTACTTGCCTATGTCCTTTCTAAATTTAAATTTATCCAATTTAAATCCGTTATTTCTGGTTCTTACTTGGTTCGACATCCTCAGTATTTTATTAATATATCCTTTGTTTATGCCCCTCATCCACTTATACACCTCTATGATATCTCCTCTCATTCTACGTCTCTTCAGAGAGTGAAGATTCATACGGGAGATTCCTTATACTGTAAATTATTTTAGTCATTCTTCTCTGTATGTTCTCCAATGAATCTATATCCATCCTGTAGTAAGGAGACCAAAACTGAGCGGCATAATCTAAATGAGGCCTCACTAGTGATGTATAGAGCTGTAAAATAACTTTTGGACTTATGTTGCTTATACTTCTTGAAATAAATCCTAGTAATCTGTTAGCCTTATTGGGCACACTTAGGTGGGAGACACCCAGACTGCCAAGACAGTGACCTCCATCGAGGACACCGCAAGAATCCAAGGGAACATCAACTGAATCTTCAAATGGGCCACTCAAAACAATATGAAGTTCAATGAATTTTTTTTTCAACTACTCAGATATGGAAAACTTGAGGAAATTAAAACTGTATCAGGGTATACTACAAATTCTAACCATACAATAGAGCGAAAAAGTAATGTAAAAGACCTGGGAGTGATAATGTCAGAGGATCTCGCCTTCAAAGACCACAACAACGTATCTACCGCATCTGCTAGGAAAATGATAGGATGGATAATGAGAACCTTCAAAACTAGGGACGCCAAGCCCATGATGATTCTCTTCAAATCGCTTGTTCTCTCTTGACTGGAATACTGCTGTACACTAACTGCCCCCTTCAAGGCAAGCGAAACTGCTAACCTGGAGAGTGTACAAAGAACTTTCACGGCACACATAAGTACGATAAGGCACCTAAATTACTGGGAACGGTTGAAGACTCTTGATATTTATTCCCTGGAATGCAGACGAGAGAGATTCATGATAATATACACTTGGAAAATTCTAGAGGGATTAGTACCAAACATGCACACGAAAATCACTCCCTATGAAAGCAAAAGACTCGGCAGGAGATGCAACATTTCCCTAATGAAAAGCAGGGACGCCACGAGTACACTGAGAGACAACACAATAAGTGTCCGGGGCCCAAGACTGCTCAACTGCCTCCCAGCATACATAAAGGGGATTACCGATATACCCCTGGCTGTCTTCAAGAATGCACTGGACAGGCACCTAAAGTCAGTACCTGACCAGCCGGGCTCTGGTTCGTACGTCAGTTTGCGTACGACCAGCAGTAACAGCCTAGTTGATCAAACTCTGATCCACCACGAGGCCTGGTCTCACACCGAGCCTTGGTGGCGTTGACCCCCGAAACCCTCTCCAGGTATACTTCCGGTATACCTCATCCCTGGCTCTTCTTATTCAACTTTGGTTATACCGTATCTCTAGCAAAAACAAAGATATTGTTTTCAGTTGGGTCCCCGGTCATGTTGACGTACAGGGTAATGAACAGGCAGACACTGCTGTGCGATCAGCAGTACATGACCTCCCAGTTTCATATAGAGGTGTTCCATTCACAGACTATTTTGCTGAAATTTCAGACCACCGTTGGTAACAACGTTGGTCTGATATGATGCATAACAAATTACATTCTATTAAACCAAGTTAAGGTTTCTGGCCGTTTTTTTGTCATCATTGCTGAGGTTGGGAGACTACACTCTCCTGTCTTCACATCGGTCACACTCTTCTTACTCACGGATATCTCATGGAGAGGCGCTCTGTTCCACTCTGTGAGAATTGTCAGGTTCCAGTTAGCCATATTATGTTGGACTGTCTAGTCTAACAACAAGCACACAGAATTTACCTCCAACGTCGTCACCGCTCTAACGCCATTACTTTATCTTCCCTCCTTGCTGACGGCCCCACCGTTGACTTTTTGACAGCAACTGATTTACTGCACAAACTTTGATGATACTTCCTCTAGCACTCCTCACAGCCCTTTCTAACTCTCCCTCTTGCTACTCTCTAGCCCTGCACTATCTCCTGTCCCACTGCACTGTTTAGTGCTTCTTTTATAATAATAATAATAATAATAATAATAATAATACACCCCAAACCTCTGGTAGGCATTCTCAGAAATGTATGCCCTGCCTGGGGCAGATATCATTACAATAGGACTACAGAGTGACTCCTTGATTTTAAGCACATGAAAGCGGTCGCCCACCGTGTCATTCGTAAAGCTAAACGCACGTGTTGGCAGGATTGTGTTTCTACCGTCACTTCGGCTTCCTCTATGAGCGCAGTCTGGAAAAGAGTATGGAAACTGAGTGGTAAATACTCTCCAGACGCGGCTCCCGTTCTTCACGTTGCCGGTGTCACTGTAGCAAACCCTGTTGAAGTTGCTACTGAAATTGGAAATCATTTTATCTGTATCTATCAGGGGCTCCATCTATGCGTCTCGTTTATTTCCTCCAACTCTGGCAGAGTTAGAGCCCTTAGGTTTTTCTTCTAACAGAGAAGAGTCTTATAATGCGCCTTTTAAACTTCTGGAACTAGAGTCAATAGTTTCCACTTGCCGACCATTGGCAGCTGGGCCAGAGGGCATTCATATTCGTATGTTCCAGCATTTACATCCGACAGCCCTTGCTGTCCTCTTACGTCTAATTAATCATATTTGGTCGCAAGGAGTTGTTTCCCAGCTGTGGAAATCTGCCATTGTTCTACCTTTTTGTAAACCAGGTAGTTCGGGACGTGATGCCTCCCACTATTGTCCCATTGGTCTTACCAGTGCAGTTTACAAGGTGATGGAACGTCTGTTAAATAGATGTTTGATGTGGTATTTAGAGACACTAGTCAATATGGCTTTCGTAAGGCCCTTACTTGTTTAGATACGTATGTTCGTAATGACTTTGACAATAACCACTCATTTTTTGCCATTTTTTTGATCTTGAGAAGGCATATGACACAACTTGGAGATATAACATCTTAGCCCAATTTCACTCCTTACGCCTCCAAGGCAATCTGCCGTTTTTCCTTAAGACTTTCTTATCCGACTTTCTTATCCCCGGACTTTGTCCAAGCTGAAGGTGGCCCCCAGGGATGTGTCCTTATCACCAAACTTTTTCTCCTTGCTATATCTGATCTGGCATCTGTTCTTCCATCTAATATTTGGTCATCACTCTATTTTGATGAACAAATATTAGCTTGTGCAGGCGCTAACTGTCGGCTCATTGCAATTTCTCTCCAGAATGCTGTCAACCTTACTCATGGGTTTAAATTTTCTGGTACTAAAACACACCAAATTACTTTCGCCAGACGTTCTATCATCCCTGATTCTCCATTGTACCTGCATGGCTCACCTATCCCTGACCATGATACAGTCAGGTTTCTCGGCCTTCTGTTTGACCGTCGGTTATCCTGGAAACCTCACATTACCTCTCTGAAGGCAACTTGTTGTTTCCCGCTGAACCTCCTTAAAACCCCTCGCTCATCTTTCATGGGGGTGTGATCATCAAACTCTCCTTCAATTGCATTCAGCCCTAATTTTATCGAAATTAGATTATGGCGACCTGATACATTCAGCGGCCTCTCCTGTAACTCTTTTTAAACTTGAACCCATCCAGGGTACTTTTCGCTCCTCACCTGTTGGGAGCCTATTTGCAGAGGCGAATGTTCCATCTTTGAACGATCGCCGTGATGCTCATTGCCTCCGCTATTTTGTCCACTCTCATGACCTTCGCAATCCTTCCATATACAGGATAGTAATGGTCCATTGTTTGTTATTCGTTGCCTATAGAAATTTGTCTCTGGACTGCCTCCTTGTAAGCTGCCCCCTGGCAAGCACTGTTGACACCGACACTCTGAGATGCTCCTCTCAGACTTACAAGTGACAGAATTTCTAACTGACTGCAGCTGAAAGAATTCCCCACCTACATGCACGACTAAAAAAGGGTTTAACTTACTTGATGGAGTAGAAATGTCTCCTAGTCTTCCAATCTCCCTAAGCTATAACCCCCTCCAAATGCCATGTGTAGGAAAAGACCTTAATCTGCAAGAATTCAAGTGGCATTAGTGTCTTGCCCTAAACTCAAAAATCCCAAACTCAAAGGGGGTTATCCTCTAAGCAATATCTAAGCAGTATGGGACACTAGCTTCCAGACTTGAACTTAAGAGATGATGCTGGTACATACCAATGTAATAGCGTCCATCTGCTCGAGACCCACAGATAAAATCACTAACGTTTCCCCCAGAAAACTGGCCAGATACTGAGAGAAAGGATGTTATAGTCTTACTGTAATGGGTCTGGATGGAGAAAGATATCCACAGTACTTCGGGATGTCTCCTCCAAGTCCCCAGGACAGATGTTGGGAGTCACGTGGGGGATGCTGCTCTGGTCGCAGCACTTGTTCACTCGTTGAAGTCTGGTCTGCAAAGGACGCAGGTCAGGCGTCGTGAGTCCCACACTGCTTGACCTCAGCATGGGATTGCCATTTCTCTTTGGTCTATATAGCCTAATGTTCGTCTATTGGGCCCTAAAACTACCTATGTTAAGGTGCTAGAGTTACATTATTAATATATAAAGTTGCCTCAATAATCCTAATATTAGTTACTAACTGTACAAACTTACCTAGACCTTCCTAGGAGAGTAAATCTATTAATTAATTTGTGCAATTTCTCTACCTCCGCCAACTTGAGTGTGTGTGTTGTTTGGGTGGGTGTGTGGGTTCATAAACTCAGAGTACCTATCTGTGGTATGTTTAAGGCTCCATACGGCTCACTTACCCTGTGGAAATTTTAGCAAGCAAATAAGTTTCCACATTGCCCCTGTTTACTACATCCTTTTTCTCTTCATCTATATTCGCTTTTGTCTTTTCTTCAGTTGCCCTCTTTATATGTTCGTCTGGCATCTAACTTTTCCCTTCCCCATCTTCTCCCTTGGGAGGTTCCGACAGTTCTTGTCTGTTCTTCCCCACTTCCGTGAGCGAGCCCAAATTCCTACAGTTGTTTCTCGCTCTCTTTTTCTTAATCACTTCCGGTCTCATTCTCATGCCTTCACGGTGTACATTGATGGTTCTAAATCCTCTGATGGTGTCGGGTTTGCAGGAGAGTTTCTGGACTGCGTGGTGCGTGGGCATTTATTAGATGCAGGTAGCATTTTTACAGCTGAATTGTATGCAATTCTCATAGCAATTATTCGTATTGCATCTATGCCTGTCTCGCTATCTATAGTAGTCTCAGACTCCCTTAGTGCTTTGCAAGCTTGGTTCTTCGTATACAACTTTGGCACTGCTGCATTTCTAGTATATACACAATAGAGCGAAAAACTAATGTCAAAGACCTGGGAGTGATCATGTCAGAGGATCTCACCTTAAGGACCATAACACTAGCAATCGCATCTGCTAGAAAAATGACAGGATGGATAATGAGAACCTCCAAAACCAGGGATGCCAAGCCCATGATGACATTTTTCAGGTCGCTTGTTCTATTTAGGCTGGAATATTGCTGCACACTAACTGCACCTTTCAAGGCAGGTGAAATTGCTGAACTAGAAAATGTGCGGAGAACCTTCACAGCACGCATAACTGCGATAAACCACCTCAATTACTGGGCATGCGTGAAATTCCTAAACCTGTACTCCCTAGAACGCAGGCAGGAGAGATACATTATTATATACACTTGGAAAATCCTAGAGGGATTAGTACCAAACTTGCACACGAAAATCACTCCCTACGAAAGCAAAAGACTCGGCAGATGATGCAACATCCCCCCAATGAAAAGCAGGGATGCCACTAGCACGTTGAGAGACAACACAATAAGTATCAGGGGCCCAAGACTGTTCAACTACCTCCCAGCATTCATAAGGGGGATTTTCAATAGACCCCTGGCTGTCTTCAAGCAGGCACTGGACAGGCATCTAAAGTCAGTACCTGATCAGCCGGGCTGTGGTTCGTACGTCGGACTGTGTGCAGCTAGCAGTAACAGCCTGGTTGATCAGGCTCTGATCCACCATGAGGCCTGGTCACAGACCGGGCCGCAGGGGCGTTGACCCCCGAACTCTCTCCAGGTAAACTCCAGGTAAACAAAGGTAGATGGGACACAAGGAGAATGGAAACAGCAAGTAAGAGAGAAGTGAAGATTTATAAACTAAAGGAGGAGGCAAGATATAAACAACTGTTGGAGGACAGATGGGCTAGTGAGAGTATAGGCAGTGGGGTAGAAGAGGTATGGGGTAAGTTTAAGAATATAGTGTTAGAGTGTTCATCAGAAGTTTGTGGTTATAGGAAAGTGGGTGAGGGAGGGAAGAAGAGCGATTGGTGGAATGATGTAAAGAGAGTAGTAAGAGAGAAAAAGTTAGCATATGAGAGGTTTTTACAAAGAAGAAGTGATGTAAGGAGGGAGGAGTATATGGAGAGAAAAAGAGAGGTTAAGCAAATGGTGAAACAATGTAAAAAGAGAGCAAATGAGAGGGTGGGTGAGATGTTATCAATAAATTTTGTTGAAAATAAGAAAAAGTTTTGGAGTGAGATTAATAAGTTGAGAAAGCCTATCGAAAGAATGGATTTGTCAGTTAAAAATAGGAGAGGAGAGTTATTAAATGGAGAGTTAGAAGTATCGGGAAGATGGAGGGAATATTTTGAAGAATTGTTAAATGTTGATGAAGATAGGGAAGCTGTGATTTCGTGTATAGGGCAAGGAGGAATAACATCTTGTAGGAGTGAGGAAGAACCAGTGAGTAGAATGAAAGGGGGTAAAGCAGCTGGGATTGATGGGATAAAGATAGAAATGTTAAAAGCAGGTGGAGATATAGTTTTGGAGTGGTTAGTGTTTTTATTTAATAAATGTATGAAAGAGGGTAAGGTACCTTTCCACTTGAAAAAGCAAATGACCTCATAAATGACTGGTCCAAAATCTCCAGGCATGAAAACCTGTCATCTCATATTAGAGAAAACTTAGAGAGTGCTTCTGAAGAAATGTTGAAACTGATTAATTTTATGAGTCAAAATATTGATGAGAGTGATTGCCTCTTCACCGAGTATGAATTAGATAACGCATTAACTAAAGGTCGATCAACTGCTTCTGGAGAGGATGGTATAACCTATGATATTCTCAGAACTTTAAGGCACGTGCCTAATAATCCCTTGTTGGTACTGTATAATACCAGTTACATTGAGGGTGTTCTTCCTACTTCCTGGACCAATAGTGTCATTGTGCCTATCTTTAAGCCCCAACAGCCTCATACATTTAGACCGATCTCCTTAACTAGCTGTCTTTGTAAAATTTTTGAAAGAATGATACTTAACAGACTGTGCTATAGAATCAGACACCAACTCTCTCCCTCCCTCTATGGGTTCATGAAAGGTAAGAGTGTGCAGAATTGTATCTCCACCTTTCTCACCGCACACACCTCTACTAGTTTTACCACATTTCTTGATTTAAAATCTGCATTTGATATCGCGAAAAGAACTGTTATACTACATGAACTAGCCAAAATGAATATTAGTGGTAGCCTACTCTGCTGGATAATAGGATACCTGTCAAACAGAGTATCCTCTGTCCTCTACCTAGGCTTTAGAAGCGAGTCTAAAGAAATGTCCCTAGGTACACAATTGAGGTCAGGCTTATTGGGCGGTAATTTGACGGTAGTGACTTGTCCCCTGCTTTAAAAATAGGAATGTTAGATATTGGTTCACAGAGTTCCATTTTGCATTCCTTAAGAACCCTTGCAAAAAGCTCATCAGGACCCAGCGATTTATTTTGTTTCAGTCAGGGACACTATAAAAATTAATTATTGGGATATTATTAGTGTCTTCCTGTGTGAAAACCGAGAGAAAATAATTATTAAAAATAGAGCACATATCATTCTCCTTGTCAGTAAGATACCCAGAGTTATTTTTAAGGGGACCTATCTTATCCCTAACTTTTGTTCTATAAACCTGGAAAAAACTTTTTGGGTTAGTTTTTGAATCCCTAGCAACTTTAATTTCATAGTCCCGTTTAGCTTTTCTTATACCCTTTTTAATGTCCCTCTTAATGTCGGTATACTGATTTATAAGATGACCCTCACCTCTATTTATGCGCCTATAAATTCCTTTCTTCTGCCCTAAAAGATATTTGAGCCTATTATTCATCCATTTTGGGTCATTTCTACTTGATCTAATTTCTTTATATGGGATAAATGTTCTTTGGGCAGCCTGTATAGTGTTAAGAAAACTGTCATATTGATAGCTCTCTTCGTTACCCCAGTCCACAGTTGATAAGTGTTTTCTAAGCCCATTATAATCTGCTAAGTGAAAGTCTGGGACTGTTACTAAATTATCCCTACTATCATACATCCATTCAATGTTAAAGCTACTTGTGATCGCTTGTGCCGAGTTCCTCTGTAATTTCTAAATTATTAACAAAGGATTCCTTGTTTGCCAGAACCAAGTCAAGTAGGTTCTGTCACAATCTGCTTCAAAAAACAATCCTGAACTACTTCTAAAAAGTCGTTAGATTCTAAATTCCCTGTCAAGAAATTACAATCATTCTGACTAAAGTTAAAGTCCCCTAGAATTACTACGTTATCGTGCCTTGTGGCCTTAAAAAATTTACTCCCAAAGTAGTCTCCCTTGTTCCCTATCTAAGTTTGGAGGACGATATATCACGCCTAAAATCAATTTTTCACACCCCTCCGAAAATTCTATCCAGACAGACTCTGTATGTAATATTTCAGACTTTATGCCCGTTTTTATGCAACAATTTAAATGATCACGGACATAGAGTGCCACCCCACCCCCCTTCCTGATACTTCTGTCTACTTGGAACAATTTAAAACCCTGGATGTGACATTCAGCAGACATGTCCCGATTTTTCATATTAAACCACGTCTCAGTTATTGCAAAAACATCAATATTACCCGTACTTGCAACTAATCTCAACTCGTCCATCTTATTTCTAGCACTACGACTATTAGTGTAATACATATACATATAAAGACCCCCCTTTCTCTTTACCCTTCCTCCAACTTCCAACCAGAACAACTTCAACCAGAACAACGGCTTCTACAACATAGTTGAACCTATTGCCAAGAAACTTCTTCATCGCTATCCCACATAGAACTTAAGAATGGAACACTGCAGAAGGTCTACCCATATACTGTTGGTGTTGGTGGGTTGGTTTTGACATGGACCTGCCAAGTATGGGCCAGTAGGCCTGTTGCAGTGTTCCACCTTTCTTATGTTCTTATACTTGTCCAATCTCTTTTTATGTTACCCAAGGTTTTAACTATCACACTACTTTGAAGACTGTCACATGCAGCATTCTCCACCTGACTAAATCCTATAAATACTCATGTTTCTGTTATCCAGGTAGATCTGTTTGTGACTCGATAAGGCCCACTGCGTGGGCGAAACGTTGTCAATAAAGGATCACATTATACTGCTTATGTGTTTATTTGTCTACTGATGGGTGAACATAGACAACTGGTGTAAGGAAACACCCAATGTTTCAACCCTCGCTGGGAATCGAACTCGGACAATCTCACCATGTGAAGCGAGAGCTTTAGCCACCAGGCCACGGGCCTAGTATAAAAGTCGGGGGCGTTGACCCCCGGTAAAACCTCCAGGTAGACTCCAGGTAAGTAAATATTCTATTTTGCATATTTACTTACCTGGAGTCTACCTGGATATTTTTTTGCAAATTTACAAAATGTTATACACAATATTCCAGCCTGCAATTCGAGGCTTTCTTTCCCCGATTTTTAAAAACTGTTGGAGTTTTTACCATAGTCCATTTATTATTATTATTATTCATATTATTATTATTATTATTATTATTATTATTATTATTATTAAGAAGCGCTGAAACCGTAGGGGTCATAAAGTGCCATGTGAATGGGAGGCAATCAGGTTTAACCCAAGGATTCGTGGATCGTTGGTCAATTCATTTGACTATTTTTTTCCTTTTTGTCTTTTTCTCGTATTTGTCTTTCCCTCATTTTCGAGCGGGATGAATAAAGAGATAAATCTAAGAGAGAGAGATGGGTAGAGATTCATGAAGAGCTAGGCAGCGAAAGCCAGGCAAGACAGAGAGAGAACGAGAGAGAGAGAGAGAGAACCAAGCGTAGGGCTAAGGGACAGCAGGACACAGAGCCACGAATACAAACTCATGTAAATATGTTTCCACTATATAATTTCGTGTAAAAATGTGATTCTTCGAGATATGACACCCGCGTTCACTTGATTATAACTCGAAGAATCACATTGTTATAGGTAACACGTAACAGAGGTCACCTGGTCAACTGGTGGATGGATCTGCGAGTATACCTGGCCAGGAAACTCTGCTTCGTCCGCGCGTCCACTTGGAGCATCTGGCCACATGTTGCCTCACTTTCAGGTTACTTATGCTGCAAGGTTGACCAGAGTTCCGTATGATTTTACTGAATTCACTTTATGTTATGCTTTCAAAATCATATTTCTTTCCTGGAAAAGCGGAACTTCGATGCTTCGGCCCGGTGAGAAGCACTGGGCTAGAGTGCAAGTGAACATCCAGGTAACTAACATGAACCTTTCCTTAGTTACACTTTACCAATGTTGAAAAGTTGAAGCCGATTGAGTGAAGTGTTCTTAAGTTATAAATAAAAAAACAGAAGAAGAAAAGAACACTGTACCTAAGTATATTTGCAGGCTTCAAAATTAAGCAGTACGAAAATATATTTAAGATCTCACTACTCTCTATAAGAATAAAATATTTGGTATTTTAGATACTATAAATTGCGTACAGCTTACAGTCAGGCTGTCAGACAGGACAGCTGAAGGAATGTTGTAATTTTTTTTTAAATTTGCACCTAAACAGTTCAAATGTTTCAAGGAAAATATAAAAACAAATCTCATTTGAATTTTGCTTTAATGGCAGAGATGAAAAATCCATTACACTTGAATATTACTTTGAGATCATCTTGTATCAACTGATTGTGTACATTGGTGGCTTAATTAACTGGGTTAAAGCTTATCGACTACAGTCATTAAGGCTGTACGAAGTCTATTCAAAATCAGACATATACACACACACACACACACACACACACACACACACACACACACACACACACACACACATGTGCATAAAGGTATCGTAAGGTTACAGGTACTCTAGGCCAAGTGGTTGCAATCACTGACTGTAACATGATCGATATTACATAAATAGTAGATTAGGGGTTCATTTAGGTATGAGTGCGCATATGTGGATATTCTAGGATAGCCCACAAAAGAGGCAGAGTGACCTATTGAGGTCCTAACCGGTCTAGGTACAGCAGTACAAAGGTACACATAGTTGATTGCGACTAGTTTAGTGGTTTACAGAATTAGGCTGTTAGTGGCATTAAAAATAAAAAAAATCAAGAATAATAGAGCCATAAATAATACAGACATTAATCGACATTGAGATTATTTCATGAACACTCTAGAAGGTCCTGGGACATCGGGGATTGTCAACTGACAAATGAGCCCATTCATTCCTTCTATTTTATTAATTAGAAGATTACACACAATAGCTGCATTCTGTATCCACTATTGTAATGTAATCTCTTATGTCACATGACCTGTTCTCAGCGGTTAGAAGAAGCTTAGGGCTGGCTATATAATCGCCTAGACCATTAGAGAAAGTGCAAAGGTTTGCAACAAGGCCAGTTCCAGAGCTAAGGGGAATGTCCTACGAAGAAAGGTAAATTGAAATCGGCCTGACGACACTGGAGGACAGAAGGGTTAGGGAAAACATGATAACGACATACAAAATGCTGCGTGGAATAGACAAGGTGGACAGAGACAGGATGTTCCAGAGATGGGACACAGAAACAAGGGGTCACATTTGGAAGTTGAAGACTCAGATGAGTCAAAGGGATGCTAGGAAGTATTTCTTCAGTCACAGAGTTGTCAGAAAGTGGAATAGGCTGGCAAGTGAGGTAGTGGAGGCAGGAGCCATACATATCTTCAAGACGAGGTATGATAAAGTTCATGGAGCAGGAAAAGAGAGGACCTAGTAGCGATCAGTGAAGAGGCAGGGCCAGGAGCTGAGTGTCGACCCCTGCAACCACAAATAGGTGAGTAGAAATAGGTGAGTACTCACACACACACACATAAAATCACACTATCTCACATACACCTACAATAACACATTTGCACATAACCCCCCACACACACAATTTTCACAAAGCTGCAGGAATTAGAGCATCCTAACAGGATAAAAAATAATGGGATCTCAAAAGGGAGGACTTAAAGGCAAGGGAACCGAGGATGGTTGGTCTGAAAATGAAGAATGGGTAGAAAGGCTCAAGAACAAAATGGATCAATAATGGGAAAAAAGGTTAAATGAGCTTTGCAATAACATGTCAGAGAAGCTATCTGCAGAGAGCAGAAGTGGGAATTATGAGCTGTAGCTGCTGAGGCAAAGAAACAGAGACTGGAGGAAGAACTGGTTGTGCTGAAGCAGGATATAAAGATGAGGTCTGAAAGGAGCAAAATGTGAACATTAGCAGACAGCAAGCGGACTGAAGGAGAGAATGGAGCTAAGAAGTCCCTTGCAGAAGTAACATCAGGCCTTCTGGGTGTCTGGGAGATGATAACGGAAACAACAAAGGAGATGCTTATATCAGATCCAGAGATATGGAGGAAAATAAATGGGAAGAGAGGGAGAGGTCAATAATTATTCATGGGCTTCAGGAGGCTGAAGGGAAGACCTATGATGAAGAAAGCATTGGGAGGAAAAAGACATTAAGAGCGTCATTGCAATTACAGGAGAGAAGGACATGTCTCAGGAAGAAAATTTTCACAGACTTGAGGGTATTCGAGTGAAAAATCAACCAATCAAATTAACATTCAAGACAAAAGTGGTACTGAACAGGATACTACAACAGAAGCCACTGTTAAAAGACTCTCAAGATATCAACAAGTGTACCTCAATCGAGACAGAACACGAAAAGAAGGGAACAACTGAGAGTGAGAGTAAGACGAAACCAATGGAAGGAAAGAGAGACAGTACAGGCAATGACAGACAGGAAACCTCAGCCTCTGGGGGAACATCAAACACAAATGCTTACAGAATCCCTTCAACCCCCATCACCCCATATCAGCCAAACACAATAACCAGAAACTAACCACACTTCATAGCCCTCAGCCCCTGAAGCACTAATTTCACAATCACAGCAACCTCCCATAATATTCTGCCTCCCATAATATTTCCCCAGCCTGCACCATCCTCTTCCACCTCCCAAAATACAGCACTGGAAATGAAGCTAAAGGTATGGTACACCAATGCAGATGGAATAACAAATAAGAGTGAGTAGTGGCATTTCTGAATCATTGATGCATCCCCTGATATCATAGCACTAACAGAAACAAAACTTACGGGGATGATAACAGATGCAATCTTTCCATCTGGATATCAGATCCTGAGGAAAAACAATGAGAACAGAGGAGGGGGAGAAGCGGCATTGCTTATCAAAAACTTAATTGTAAGAACACTTCAGACGTGGGGTCCCAAGGTGATGTATAAACCACCACTGAATAGCAGGAGGCCAAGACACAAATATGATGAGTGCAATAGAGAAATGGTGGATACTCTAGCTGAAGTGGCCAGGAGGGCTCAAATGAGTAGGCCAAATTTATTCATCATATGGGATTTCAATCATAAAGAGATTGACTGGGAAAACCTAGAGCCACATGGGGGACCAGAAGCGTGGAGGGCTAAGATGCTGGAGACAGATTTGGAGAACTTCATGCACCAACATGTTAGGGATACA
>WNWK01042857.1:0-15784 GCA_009830355.1 Cherax destructor | reverse complement strand
TAAACCAGGAGATCTTTCTGGTCTTGCCATTTACTCTTTCTTTTGGGTATAAACCATTCCTCTGACTCCTTGCATGGTCGTTACATATTCCATTATTTCGTTACTGACTGTCTTCCATTTCCCTTTCCCACAGAACCTCCTGCAGGAAATTCCTCATACCCGTGTAGTCCCCTCTTTTAAAGTCTGGTATGTCTCTTTCTACTCCATTTTCCCTCTCCACGCTGTAGCTCTAAAATGTACTCAAAGCTCAGCACCATATGGTCGCTGGCTCCCAGGGGGCTCTCGTGTGTTATGTCCTCGATATCTGAGCTATTCAGGGTGAATACAAGGTCCAGCCTTGCTTGCTCGTCCTCTCCTCTATCTCTGGTCGTGTCCCTGACATGTTGGTGCATCAGGTTTTCCAGTACCACGTCCATCATCTTGGCTCTCCAAGTTTCTGGACCCCCACGTGGTTCTTGGTTCTCCCAGTCGATCTCCCTGTGGTTGAAATCGCCCATGACCAGTAACTTCGCTCTGCTCATGTGCGCTTTTCTTGCCACCTCCGCCAAGGTGTCCACCATTGCTCTGTTGTTCTCGTCATATTCCTCTCCTGGCCTCCTGCAGTTCTTTGGTGGGTTATACATCACTGCAAGGACTATCTTGTGCTCCCCAGACTGGATGGTACCTACTATAAAGTCCCTTTCTCTACACACCTCCATTCCTTCCCCTCCTCCCCCCTGCTCCTTCTGTCTTTCCTCATTATCTGATATCCATTATCTGATATCTTCATATTTATTCGTGATTCCATCCGCATTTGTGTACCAAACCTTCAACCTCATTTCCAATACTGTGGCCCTGGGGGGATCATGGTTGGTTGGGGGGGCATGGTTCCCATAGGGGGATGTTGCATGGGTGGGGGGGGGTTTGTATGGTTGGAGTGTGGGCTGATGGGGTGTGGTATGTGATGGTGTGGGGTAGTTGTGATGGTGGGTTTTGAGTTGCTTGGTTTGGGACAGGGGAAGTGATGTGTGTGTGTGATGTTAAAATATATGGTTGCCGTTGTGTGTGTGTGTGTGTGTGCGTATGTGTGCGTGTACTCACCTGTGTGTGTGTGTGTGTCAGTGTGTGTGTACTCACCTAGTTGTTGTGGTTGCAGGGGTCGAGTCACAGCTCCTGGCCCCGCCTCTTCACTGGCCGCTACTCGGTCACTCTTCCTGCTCCATGAGCTTTATCATAATTTATCATGTGTGTGTGTGTGTGTGTGTGTGTGTGTGTGTTGTGTGTGTGTGTGTGTGTGTGTGTGTGTGCGCACGTAGCTAATATTTGTGAAATTAAAAATAATAATTACGTTTCAGTGAAAGTGCAAGAATCGCGAATCATCGCAAACTAATAATTATTGGTTATATTTAATGAACAAGGGATATAAGTCATATACATAGTAAGAACAATAAAATTCATTCACAAAGTTTATTGGTACAGCTTCGCTCATGGCAAGTCTCCTCCAGGCGTCAACAAATGAAAAATGACTCTCGTCTGAAAAGGAACAGTATTGAAAGGGAAAAATTCTTGCTACATGAAAAGTTTGTTTTAAAATTCTGACTGTTTTTTTTTTTCATTCAAGCAGCCGGGAAAAATCCACTTCAAATACACGTCTTTTTGAGTCGCTAACTCCTACACAAAGACAACTAAATCTCTATAATAATGTGGCTCTGTTTTTTCTCCGGGATATTTCTTCTTCTCTCTCTCTCTTTCTCTTTGTTTCTCTCTCATTTTTTATGCTTATTACTTACATTAATTAAGGGTAACTATTAAAAACAAGCTACCACCTAGCACATATATTGTAAGAGTCACACACAAGTGCGAAGGGAAGGGCTCCCTTCCCATTTGGGTACCAGTCTCACGAGGCTGGTACAGGGCAGGAATAAAAAAGAAAGTACTACAATATATCAAGGATTACCTGAAAGGAATTAAACAAAGATTATACATGACGATGTGTCAGATTATACATGATTATACATGGCGATGCGTCAGAATGGGTGCATGTGACGAGTAGAGAATACAAGCAGACATAGCCTAAGGCTGCAAATGGAACTAGACAAGTTACAAGTGTGGTCTCACAAGTCAATACTGGAATTTAACCCTAGATAGTCCAAAGTTATGAAGTTTGGGGAAAGAAATAAGTCCTCAGACGCAGGTTATGCCCCCACTTGTCCCCAGTAGTCATTACCTTAGGTTCCGAAAACCAACAAAAATAGAACACACACACACACACACACACACACACACATACACACACACAGGAGCTATGTCTCGACTCCTGCAACCACAACTAGGTGAGTAGGTGAGTACAAGCACAAGGAAACTGACTGGGAAAACCGGGAGCCACGTGGGGGACCAGAAACGTGGAGGGCTAGGATGATGGAGATAGTACTGGAAAACCTCATGCATCAACATGTTAAGGACACTACCAGAGAGAGAGGAGAGGATTAATCAGCAAGGCTAGACCTCATATTCACCTTGAGTAGTTCAGACATTGAGAACATTACATATGAAAGGCCCCTCGGAGCCCTCATGGTCCTGAGCTTCGAATTCATAGTGGACATGTGGATAGGGAAGGAGGACGAGTGAGATGGGAGAAGCCAGACTACAGAAGAGGGAACTTCACAGACATGAAAAATTGCCTGCATAAGGTTCAGTGGGAAAGAGAAGTGGTGGGAAAATAATTAAATGAAATGATGAAATATGTGACAACAAAATGCAAGGAGGCAGAGGAGAGGTTCATACCCAGAGGCAACAGAAGTAATGGGAAGACCAGAACCAGCCCTTGGTTCACCCAATGGTGTAGGGAGGGCAAAACTAAGTGTTTTGAGAAGGGAAAAGTTATAGAAGACAAAGGACCCAGGAAAATAAGGAGAGTAGTCGAAGAGCCAGAAACAAATAACGCACATATACGGAGGGAGGCCCAGCGGCAATACGAAAATGACATCGTGAGTCAAATCTGACCCGAAACTATTGCACAACCACATTAGGAGGAAAACAACAGTCAAGTACCAGGTAATCAGGCTGAGGATGGTAGGAGGGGGAGATCACAAGAAACGATCGAGAAGTATGTGAAGAACTCAACATGAGATTTAAGGAAATAGTTTCAGTGGAGACAGAAAGAACTCCAGAAAACTGGAATGGTGGGGTACACCACCATGTAATGGACACAAATACACACACCCGAGGAGGAGGTGAAGAGGCTGCTAAGTGAGCTAGATATCTCAAAGGTGGTGGGACCGAACATCTCTCCGTGCGTCCTGAGAAAGTGAGCAGAGGTGCTGTGTATTCCACTAACAACAATCTTCAACACATCTTTTGAAACTGGGCAACTACCTGAGGTGTGGAAGACAGCAAATGTAGTCCCAATGTTTAAGAAAGGAGACAGACAGACCAGTGTCACTGACATGTAAAATATACAAAATCATGGAGATGATTGTCAGGAGAAGAGTGGTGGAGCACCTAGAAAGGAATGAACTGATACACGACAACCAACATGGTTTCAGGGAAGCGAAATCCTGTGTCACAATCCTACTGGAGTTTTACGACAAGGTAACAGAAGGAAGACAAGAGAGAGATGGGTGGGTAGATTACATTTTCTTGGACTGTATGAAGGCTTTCGACACAGTTCCACACAAGAGATTAGCGCAAAATCTAGAGGAGCAGGCAAATATAACAGGAAAGGCACTGCAATGGATCAGAGAATACCTGACAGGAAGGCAACAACGAGTCATGGTACGTGACAAGGTGCCAGAGTGGGAGCCTGTGACGAGCAGGGTTCCACAGGGGTCAGTTCTAGGGCCGATGCTGTTTCTGGAATATGTGAAAGACATGACGGAAGGGATAGATTCAGAAGTGTCTGTTTGCAGATGATGTGAAGCTAATGCGAAGAATTGAATCGGATGAGGATCGGGTAAGAATACAAAGGGATCTGGACAGGCTGCACGCCTGGTCCAGCAACTGGGTTTGAAATTTAACCCCACCAAGTGTAAATTCATGAAGACTGGGGAAGGTCAAAGAAGACCATAGGCAAAGTATAGGCTTGGGGACCGAAGACTGCAAACCTCACTCAAGGAAAAGGATCTTGGGGTGAGTATAACACCGAACACATCTGCTGAGGCGCACATCAACCAAATAACTGCTGCGGCATACGGCGACTAGCAAACCTAAGAATAGCGTTCCGACATCTCAGTAAGAAGTCGTTCAGATTCTGTAACCGTGTACATCAGGCCCACATTGGAGTATGCAGCACCAGTTTGGAACCCACACCTGGTCAAGGTTTGCACCAAAGCTAGTTCAAGAGCTAAGGGGCATGTCCTACGAGGAGAGGTTAAGAGAAATCGACCTGACGACACTGGAGAACAAGAGGGTTAGGGGAGACATGATAACGACATATAAAACACTACGAGGAATTGACAAGGTGGGCAGAGACTGAATGTTCCAGAGATGGGAAACAGAAAAAAGGGGTCACAATTGGAAGTTGAAGACTCAGATAAGTCAAAGAGATGTTAGGAAGTATTTTTTTAGTCATACAGTTGTCAGAAAGTGGAATAGTCTGGCAAGTGATGTAGTGGAGGAACGAACCAAACATAGTTTTAAGACGAGGTATGATAAAGCTCATGGAGCAGGGAGAGAGGGGACCTAGTAGCGATCAGTGAAGAGGCGGGGCCAGGAGCTTTGTCTCTACCCATGCAACCACAAATAGGTGAGTACACACACACACACCCTCACACACACACACACACACAGTCAGTGAAGAGGCGGGGCCGGGAGCTAAGTCTCGACCCCTGCAACCACAATTAGGTGAGTACAATTAGGTGAGTACACACACACAAACACACACTGACACATTTACACGCACATACACTTGCACACACACACACACACACATATTTATAGATGCACACTCAAGAACATATACATATACACACGTTAATGCATCCACTAATGAGGGATTTTTAAGCAAATACACACACACCCACACACAGCAACGGCTCAAAGTGAGGGACAAGCTCTGTTTTAATAAATCTCGTCAATGATAAAAGTTTGAAGCTGATCAGAAAAGGTATTCTCGAGTAATTGAACAGATTTCAATAATTCCAAGTTTTTTTAAATTTGCAGCTATTCACACAAAACTAATGGGTTATTATAAATTGTCAGTAATATTTTGAAGACAATCAACAAAATAATTCGTTGGTTATAGAATAAAAAATTAATTTCATAATTTATTCATTGAAATTGGCAAATTTCGACTTATGACACCCAATTGCAGCGTAAACGATCTTTTGAGACAACCACACCAGTGGTGAATGAACCTACGGAATGGTGGGGTCCTGAAGGGAGGGAGGAAGGAATTCCAGGAAAGAAAAAATCGAATAATTTTTGAAAAAAAAAAATACTTACAGAAAAATACTGCATAATTCTGGCAACATTTCAAAGTATTTTTTTTTAAATGTATTTTGTTTTGTTTTTGCTGTCATCAAGAGGACATGATGCCAATTATCAAGAGGACATGATGCCAATTCGTGTTTTTTTTTCACTCCTAAAATTACGTTTTATATGACTGTTTCTTTCCAAATACACTACATGGCATATTCTCTGTCGACTCCATATTAGTGCTCAGAGTGAGAGCTGCTCAGTCGCCTCTGGGCTGCCGTCGAGAGTGGAGGTGAGTGGTGCACCGAAGTCTGGCGCCCTGACCATAGAGGTTTACAGAAAAGGGAATTTCTCTTTTTCTCAGGAATAAGTTATTGACCTTTCGATACTCGTTTTGCGAAAACTACTTGACGGATTGTCATGATTTTTGCACACGTTATTGACGAATGATGGTTCTATACAATGGTAACGAGGATTTGCGATATTCATTACCGTTTTTTTAATGATTATTTTTCCCCAAGAAATTAAAAAAAAAGACAAACTTCAATTTTTTTTATTATGTAATCTATTGAAACTTCGGTCAAAAGCAGGTAGTCACAAAATTATGCAGACCTTTATCTTTCATCTGATGTGAACTAGAATATTGTACATCTTACCAATTTTACAAACTAAGTAGAGTTTGTATACCCTATAAAACAGAGCATTATTATTTTTTTCTTTCAATCTTTTGAGGCAAAAGTCACTAAAAACACGGTGTGCAGGTTGCAAATGTTGCTTAAATCACAGTAAAACTTTCATTGAAATTGTATAATTAGAAAAAAAAAATCTGTATTCTCGACTCCCTGCCAGAAGCTTGAACTGTTATGGACGCTCTTTCGCAAACCCTTCTCATATAGTAGACCCAAATTTGTTCAGCAATGTGGAGTAAAGTCGCTTGTGGGGCCCCTCCTGGACTAGGGGCCCTCCTGGACTAGGGGCCCTCCTGGACTAGGGGCCCTCCTGGACAAGGGGCCCTCCTGGACTAGGGGCCCTCCTGGACTAGGGGCCCTCCTGGACTAGGGGCCCTCCTGGACTAGGGGCCCTCCTGGACTAGGGGCCCTCCTGGACTAGGGGCCCTCCTGGACTAGGGGCCCTCCTGGACTAGGGGCCCTCCTGGACTAGAGGCCCTCCTGGACTAGGGGCCCTCCTGGACTAGGGGCCCCTGAAGCTTGATTAGTTTCATAGTAGATCCGACACTGGGTTTGATCTGATGGCGCGGATTTCCACGATTCCAATTTTTTTTTAACCATTTTTCTACATCAACAAATTTGCCTATGATGCATCAACCATTAAATTTTGACGTCGCTTAGAAGTGATATACTGAAATTTATTTAGCATGATTTAACGGAATAAAAAAATCCCTACTATTTTTGCACATAAAATCGTTAAATCAGCACCAAAACTTTTGAATTTCCCTTCCTGCCGTCGATCTATTTTTTTTTAATCTTTTGTGAACCTTTGACGCTCCGCCTCTGAGGATTTTCGAAGTTCAGTAACCTTGACCAGAGGGCACTTGAACATGTCAGTTTTTCTAGAAGTTAATCCTGTTTTCCCTATTGGCTGGTACTACTCCTTCTTAAGGGGAAATTTCACTTCCAACCTCAAAAATAACCGCTCTTTAGCAAGTCAGTTATACTTGAAGCAAATGGGAGAGACTATTTTTGAAGTACCACTATATATAATTTTTATTAGGAACAAATACTTCACAGGATATCTGTTGGCATGTCAGATGAATTTACCATGAAAGAAGAACTAACCTTTTGGGAAGTTTTGAGCCTCTTAGATATTAAGCAGTCCCTTTCTGCAGCCTATTATCCTCAGTCCCAAGGGCCGCTGGAAATTTTTGAAAACCGTGATGTGTACTGATAGTCTTCATTTTCCCAACAGACTGGGATCAATCTTTGCCTTTATTGCTCTTTGCTATGAGGGAAACCTACAAGGTACAGTCTTATAGAGCTGGTATTGGGCCATAATGTAAGAGGATCTTTGCAATTGGTCAGAGTGCTGGCTGGGAGAAAGCACTACGACGAAGCCTCCGTATGATGCTAAGACAAAACTACGCCTTGAACATAAGATGACTAAGAATAACCTAAAACTCTAGGACTACATGGAAATAGGTATGACAAGGCATATAAACCCCATTCATTTAGCAGTGGAGAAAGTGATGGTCAAGGGATTTGCACTTGGTCATTCATTGAAGGCGAGGTTTCTTGACCCTTACAGATAGAGGAAAACTTAAATCTTAATTGTTTGGTGGCACCTCCTGACAAGACAGAAATAAAGTCTACTACATCAATCATATTAAAATTCTCCAAACTACATCATGGCCTGATAATGACCATGTCTCTTATGTGTACAGACTTCGTCGACGAAGTCAGGAAGGCAGATGTAGCACCTAAGACATCTAATATTCAGGCTATACAAAATTATCCAACCTCCAGGATAAAGTCTCTAAAGATTTCTAGATGATAGGGTTTTATAGGAAATTCAGTTATAACTTTGCTGACACTGTAGGATCACTTTAATCACAATTACCAGTAAAAAAAACTTAAAATGGTTGCACAGAGCAGCATCCGTATTGTTATCCCAGATTATTCAAGCCCAGTTTTCTTATAAGTGCGATGCATGTAATCAGGAGCTCTCCCAGCTTTACTTTGAGCATCTGAGGAGGGATTCCTCAGTCTGGCCACCTACTTCTCAGCTAATTTAAACGTATACCAGCGGGTCTACTCTCAATAATGGAGGAGACTCTAGCTCTGGTCTTGCTGGAGCACTTCGACGTGTATTTATTATCTCCACACGTGGACTCCCTCCAGATAATCGTTTTATCAAGCACAACTCTGGAAAGGCCAACATGGCGGCGGACTCACTCTCCAGGGCATGTTAGTTAGGATTTTATATTAATATACGTTAATAGTTAGGATTAGGATAATGGGTAGCTTTTAAATATTTTATCCCCTATATTGTAGGATATATGTACTTTAATATAAATGAATATTTTATACAATCCGCTATTTTTTTAGCTGGGGAATACATTGGTACTATACGCAAGTGTCTTGTACCTTCTGTCTATTCTCCCGCCCTGTGGGAAGGACTTGGGCTTAAAGACATTTATTTTATTTTTGGTCGAGCACTGCCAGCAGTGTGGGTGGTATGTTAGTTTCTTTAATTTGTGACATTGGTGGCACACTGCCCAATTTAGGGATGTAATTTTTCCATCTGCTTCCTTACTCTGGGGTAGGGGTATGGTGCATGCAGAATATGTTACACTTTATTAGACCTTCGTCACATCCAGACATCTAGACCAGCCGAACTAGAAATTTCAACTGGAGCAGTTTATTTAGGGGCACTGGTGCTCTGGTCGGCCCTTCAGTTCAAAGATCAACAAACAAGGTGAGAACTTGTCTCCAGCTTTCCCACCTGTCTGGGCTGCACACAACCACGCTGCTCGTATACACTTGTACACTGGTCTTTCCTGAGGTGAAAAACCAACTATTGTGAGTTGCTCTTTGCTCTCTCCCTCTTTATTATGTAAATATTGTAAATATCTTGAAAGGGAAAATATAAGTTAGCCTTTGCTTTTGTTTTCTTGGGTTGTTCCTTGTCTGGTGACATATTTTACAGCCAGGAACAACAAGACTTTAATTTTGTAACTGTGATCGTAATAATTAGTTTGGTATAACTCAATCGGATGAAGATTTAATTTGCACTTGCATAGAATCTAATAAATTAACAAAATAGGCTAACATACTATTAAGAGAATGGCACTTTTATTTTTCTTTACTTAGATATAATAAATAAGGATTATGCTGAGGATTAAGTGCAATAGGTATCCAAAGGCTTCGATCCTTTAGCATTAGTAACACCGATCATCATGAGAAGTAAACTCCTAACATAAGAAGCCTGGAATTTTAAGGAACTATAAGATGAACAATTACCTTTAACTTTCAGGCAACAATGGGACAAATATTCTCAGGATTATAAAACAGCTGCCTACTTAAATTTCCCCAGAATAATAGCTGGTCAAGATTCTGAATGAGTACTGCATATGTTCTATGATGCTTCATGCATGATGTTCCTCATGATGCAGCATCATGCTCCTCCATGATGCAGAATTATGCTTCTCAATGATGCAGCATTCCCTCAATTATGCAGCATTATTTTCCTTCATGATGCAGCACCATCTATCACCATGATGCAGCACCATCTACAACCATGATGCAGCATCACCTACCACCATGATGCAGCATCACCTAACACTATGATGAAGCATCACCTACCACCATGATGCAGCACCATCTACCACTATGATGCAGCATCACCTAACACTATGATAAAGCATCACCTACCACCATGATGCAGCATCACCTAACACCATGATGCAGCATCACCTACCACCATGATGCAGCATCACCTACCACCATGATGCAGCATCACCTACCACCATGATGAAGTATCGCCTAACACTATGATGAAGCATCACATACCACCATGATGCTGCATCAGATACCACCATGATGCAGCATCGCCTACCACCATGATGCAGCATCGCCTAACACTATGATGAAGAATCGTCTAACACTGATGCAGCATCACCTACCACCATGATGAAGCATCACCTACCACCATGATGCAGCATCACCTACCACCATGATGCAGCATCGCCTAACACTATGATGGAGCATCACCTACCACCATGATGCAGCATCACCTACCACCATGATGCAGCATCACCTACCACCATGATGCAGCATCACCTACCACCATGATGCAGCATCACCTACCACCATGATGCAGCATCACCTACCACCATGATGCAGCATCACCTACCACCATGATGCAGCATCACCTACCACCATGATGCAGCATCACCTACCACCATGATGCAGCATCGCCTAACACTATGATGAAGCATCACCTACCACCATGATGCAGCATCACCTAACACTATGATGAAGCATCACCTACCACCATGATGAAGCATCACCTACCACCATGATGAAGCATCACCTACCACCATGATGCAGCATCACCTAACACTATGATGAAGCATCACCTACCACCATGATGAAGCATCACCTACCACCATGATGCAGCATCACCTACCACCATGATGAAGTATCGCCTAACACTATGATGAAGCATCACATACCACCATGATGCTGCATCAGATACCACCATGATGCAGCATCGCCTACCACCATGATGCAGCATCGCCTAACACTATGATGAAGAATCGTCTAACACTGATGCAGCATCACCTACCACCATGATGAAGCATCACCTACCACCATGATGCAGCATCACCTACCACCATGATGCAGCATCGCCTAACACTATGATGGAGCATCACCTACCACCATGATGCAGCATCACCTACCACCATGATGCAGCATCACCTACCACCATGATGCAGCATCACCTACCACCATGATGCAGCATCACCTACCACCATGATGCAGCATCACCTACCACCATGATGCAGCATCACCTAACACTATGATGAAGCATCACCTACCACCATGAAGAAGCATCACCTACCACCATGATGAAGCATCACCTACCACCATGATGAAGCATCACCTACCACCATGAAGAAGCATCACCTACCACCATGATGAAGCATCACCTACCACCATGATGAAGCATCACTTACCACCATGATAAAGCATCACCTACCACCATGATGCAGCATCGCCTAACACTATGATGAAGCTTCACCTACCACCATGATGCAGCATCACCTAACACTATGATGAAGCATCACCTACCACCATGATGAAGCATCACCTACCACCATGATGAAGCATCACCTACCACCATGATGCAGCATCACCTAACACTATGATGAAGCATCACCTACCACCATGATGAAGCATCACCTACCACCATGATGCAGCATCACCTACCACCATGATGAAGTATCGCCTAACACTATGATGAAGCATCACATACCACCATGATGCTGCATCAGATACCACCATGATGCAGCATCGCCTACCACCATGATGCAGCATCGCCTAACACTATGATGAAGAATCGTCTAACACTGATGAAGCATCACCTACCACCATGATGCTGCATCAGGTATACCAGCCACCACTTAACATACCTTACCTAGGCATGTAAAACTGATGCGCTACCACCAAAACACACATACCAAGGAAATCTGATAACTTCACCAACAGGTCAACCAGCTTCTCTCCTCTAGGTGGTCAGAGACGCCATCAACTCGCCCACTGCAAACTGCAAGAAGAGCAGATAAAGAATATACACATTACATTATGTACATTATTTGCACGAGATGATACATCAGCAACTATATTCTCTGATCCCTTCACATAACGAATCACCAAGTTCAGAGGCTGAAGGTACAAAATCTACCTATTGAGTCTTTGATTGAAGTTCCTCATTAGATCAAGGAAACGTATAACACTGTGGTCACCTTACACAGTAACAGGTTGAGGAGATCCTGAGACGTACACAGAAAAATGTTGCACAGCCTCCTTTTCTATTGTGGTATAATTTCTTTGGTGACTTAAGTTTTGCCACTAAATAGCTTACTGACAGTAATTGTCCTGCTGCTACTTGCAACGATACAGCTCCAATACCAGTAACACTGGCATATAGTTGAGAAAAATAGCAGTGCAAAATTGTGGCTAATCAATACAGGAGCAAGAGTAAGCAGAGCTGTTATATTTTCAAATGTACTCTGACATTTGATATCCTACTCAAACTTCCGCTGTGGACTAATAAGACCTGTGAGTGGGGATATCACCTTTAACAGGTTTGGGTAAAACTTCTTGTAAAATGTTACGAAGCCTACAAAAGGCATCGCCACTTTTCGGTTCTTTGGTACAGGGAAATTGTATTTAGCCTCCACTTTGGCATTCACTGGGGCCACTCTTTCCTGGCCAATTACATGGCATATAAAGGTCACCTGGGCTTTCCCAAAAAAATTTATCACCAAGTTAACTGTGCTGAGCATCAGCGAGCCTAGTAAAAAGTTGTCTCAT
Source organism: Cherax destructor (assembly GCA_009830355.1). Lineage (NCBI taxonomy): Eukaryota > Metazoa > Arthropoda > Malacostraca > Decapoda > Parastacidae > Cherax > Cherax destructor. The sequence continues at coordinate 3,335 of WNWK01042857.1, read as the reverse complement.
CTGTTTCCCAAATACAGTCCAAGAGTCACTAAAAATAACAAAGTTATTAATATAACACCGCACCCAAGCAATGTTACGTATAACTTCTTGCGCTGAAAACAGGCTGGAGTGTAGTGAAGACCAAAGAGAACCCTATATTGAACAAAACACCAGGCGATACAAAAGTGGATATGTCACTGGCATGTGGGGTTAGGGAATCTGATGATAACCCTTCAACAGGTCTAATAAGAGTAAGGTGATGAGGGTATCAAAAGATTTAAATAAAGACAATTTGGATATCACATTGGAGAGAGGTATTATGGAAGAAGTGAATGTTTTCAGATATTTGGGAGTTGTCTTGTCAGCGGATGGGTTTATGAAGGATGAGGTTAACCATAGAATTGATGAAGGAAAAAAGGTGAGTGGTGCTTTGAGGTATCTGTGGAGACAAAGAAAGGAATGTACAAAAGTATAGTGGTCCAACACTCTTATATGGGTGTGAAGCATGGGTTGCAAATGCTGCAGCGAGGAGGAGGCTGGAGGCAGTGGAGATGTCCTGTCTAAGGGCAATGTGTGGTGTAAATATTATGCAGAAAATTCGGAGTGTGGAAATTAGGAGGTGAGGAGTTACTAAAAGTATTAGTCAGAGAGCTGAAGAGGAATTGTTGAGGTGGTTTGGTCATTTAGGGAGAATGGATCAAAGTAGAATGACTTGGAGAGCGTATAAATCTGTAGGGGAAGGAAGGCGGGGTAGGGGTCGTCCTCGAAAATGTTGAAGGGAGGGGGTAAAGAAGGTTTTGTGGGCGAGGGCTTGGACTTCCAGCAAGCATGTGTGAGCGTGTTAAATAGAAGTGAATGGAGACGAATGGTCTTTGGGACCTGACGAGCTGTTGGAGTGTGAGCAGGGTAATATTTTGTGCAGGGATTCAGGGAAACCAGTTAATTGATTTAGTTGGACTTGAGTCCTGGAAATGGGAAGTACAGTGCCTACAATTTTAAGGAAGGGAGTGAAATATTGGCGGTTTGGAGGGATTTTCTGAACCGTCGTATCTTAGCTCCTCTGCAAAGACAGTGATTATGTGTGAGTGTGGTGAAAGTGTTGAATCATGATGAAAGCATTTTCTTTTGGGGATTTTCTTTCTTTTTGGGTCACCCTGCCTCGGTGGGAGACGGCGGACGTATTAAAAAAAAAAATCGCCCCCCCCTTCTGCATTAATGACGTCATCCATTCTGGGAAGAGGAAAACAGTCAGCCTTAGTTATTCTGATTTGGGAACTATTAAGCAGTGTGATACCCACTCAATCTAGCTCGGTACAATTAAATTATTGTCGAGTAGGAATTTCACCTCCTCCATACTTGCTTTCCATTGTGGGTTCATTCTGTCAGGGGCCTGTCGAATTTGCTCAACTTTCCCTACATATATATCATGGGTCTTTAAATTTCTCACCTTGGGGAAATCTCCAAACAATTGCTCAAAATCCGGGAGAAGCTGAGTCATGTCTGCAACCCTTTTCTTATTAAGGCCTAGTATACACATACTAGGGTCCTCTAAGAAGGCCCTGTTACAAAGACAAAGACATCCATCTGTGGTTGTCTGCAAATCGGTGTCCAAAACTGAACCACTTTTTACTTTAAGACGCGACACCAGATCTCTGATTATACCACTTTAAACAGTTGATATACACATCACACTCAGACGTTCGCCTCCTTGGTGAGTGGATTATATAATTAAATCCAAGACTTTTTCACCACAATGTACAGCCCACTGTACCTTGCTCTCACGGCATTCCCAGGCACCGGCTCCAGTGCCAGCACCTGTCCAACCTCAAAAGTACGTGGCACTGCCTTGCGGTTGGACAATGTCTTAAGAACATACGAAAGAAGGAACACTGGAGCAGGTCTACTGACCCATGAGAGGCAGGTCCATGTCACCCCCCGGCTTTTACCAATGACCCACCTAATCAGGTCACTTCCACTTAAGGAAGCAGACCTAGTAGCACAAGCTAGTCAGGTTCCACTCACACCTACCCACACCCACTCATATATTTATCTAACCTATTTTTAAAACTACACAACGTTTTAGCTTCTATGACGGTACTCGGGAGTTTGTTCCACTCATCCACAACTCTATTACCAAACCAGTGCTTTCCTTTATCCTTCCTGAATCTGAATTTTTCCAACTTGAAACCATTGCTGCGAGTCCTGTCTTGGCTAGATATTTTCAGCACGCTATTTACATCCCCTTTATTTATTCCTGTTTTCCATTTATACACCTCAATCATATCCTCCCTAATTCTACGCCTTTCTAGTCTGGTCTGGCTGGTGTGCAAGTTTTGGTATGCCAGGTGCTTCATATGAGCCAAACGGTCTCTGAAACTGAAAAAATACTCCGAGGAGAAAGCATCACCATCATTACCTAGCCAGTGTTCCTTTAAAATAGCCACTCCTTCTGTTAACCTAATGGGTAACCGTGTTACCCATTAGGTTAAAATAGCCACTCCTTCTGTTAACCTAATGGGTAACACGGTTACCCATTATGTTACTTCTACTAGATACTTTGTTGTCTCTAATGCCGTATTATGTCTGTATGGTTCCCGAATTCCTGAACGAGATAGTCAGGATTCTCGGTCTTCTGTTTGATCGACGATGTTCTGAAAACTTTGCCATAGTCGGATTCTCCTCAGGGCGAGAACTGTCAAGTTCCATTTTCGGTTGACCATCTACTGCCCTGTCTATCAGCAGACACGCAGAATTATCCCCCGGCGTTCTTACCACTCTAACACATTTACTTTATCTGACATCCTTGATGAGAGTGCCATGTTTGACACAGACTCCCCCTTTGACTATTTGTCAACGACTGCTTTATTACACCAACTTTAATTATATCTTTCCTATAGCACTCCCCACTAACCTTACTGAATGAATACTCTTAACCCTCAGTGGTCACTGATCTCCACATATTTCATCTTTACCACATCCTGACCTGCAGTGCTGTTTGACCCTTGTGGATTTAGCGCTTACTTTTATATTGTAATTATCTAGTAGCTCTGTCTCCTGCCCTTCCCAGATTCTATCAGCACTGTGGCAGATTATCTGCTTGTTTCCATTACCCAACCTGTTGACTGTCAGGAGCTACGCTGTTCAACAGATCCTCTAATAAATTAAAGGTAACCTACCACACCCTTGGAGCGACACCATTTGGTTAGCAGTGACATTTTCTTCTCTCTGTATTTCTCCAAAGACTGTCCTGCCTGAAACTTTAGTCCTTTAAACTTATGCCTATATGTTTCTAGCATCATTTGTTAACGTAAGCAAAACTACATCCTTCACTATCTATTAATCTGAAAATTCATGCT
>WNWK01042856.1:0-15785 GCA_009830355.1 Cherax destructor | reverse complement strand
ATATATATAAATATATATATATATATATATATATATATTGTTATAGGGTATTTTGGACTTGTTAGGGGGGCTAGGGAACCCAGCATGTATTGTTGAAATTTAAAACATAAATTTCCAAATTTATATTGAATTAATCAGAAGTACTGCTTAATTTTTAAAAGGCTACCCATCCAAAACTTGAGAAGATGAATTAAACTGATTTTCTTAATATAATATTAAAAAAAATAAATGCACATTTTTATAAGTACTATTATAATTTTATGTCTCATTGTAATAACATAAGATATATTGAGAGTACATGGAGGAGGGCAAAATGGTTTTTGTTTTTTTGTTGAGGGGGAGTTGGGAAAATTTTTTTTCCCAAAACCTTTCCTGGAGCAGGGATGCAGTATGGTATTGTTAATGCTGCCCTTTAACTTGGTTTCAGGGCTGAATGAGTGCCCAAAAGGTAAGGGGGAGGGTTGTAGATCGATGTTACCATGATATTCGGGATCTTCAGTGTATCAAGACACTGGGGGGTTAAGAAATGTTAAGAAAAGGAGAGGTAAATGTGAGAGGGGGCCATGTGCTTTTGGGGGAGGGGGTTTTTAAGTTTAGGGGTGGGGCCTATAATTATGTATATATATATATTTTTATAATGTTTTAAATAACCTTTTAAGGGAAAGTGAGAGGACCAATAAGTTTTAATGAGCCAAGCCTGAGTAAATATCTTTTTGCCTTTAAATATCCTCCTTTTTCCCTAAGACCTTTTGAAAACCCATGCTAGTACATGTAGAACCTTTATGATAAATAGGGGGAAAAAAACAAAAAAAAAAATATATATATATATATATATATATATATATATATATATATATATATATATATATATATATATATATATATATATATATACTCTTATATAGATATATAAAATGAAATTTACCCTTGAATGAAGCTGAGGTAAAAGAAATTGTTATTTTTCATTTTAATGAATAAAAGAAAAAGTTCACCTAAGAAAATATACTAAAATATACTAAAATATACTAAAAAAGTTCATATAATCATGCAAAAATATTAAAATATTAAAAAAAAAATGATAGATCTTCATAACTCTCGGATGAATAATAGTTATTTTATTTAATTTTTGAGAAGATTCTGTAGAAAAAATATATTTAAAAAATAATTATAGAAAATATTGTTTATATTAGAATGAAATTGCAATATATTTTTGCATAAATATCTTAAATACATTAATCAAAAATATTTACTTGGTGTTTACATCAATATACAATTTTTAAAGGGGTGGACCGGTAAGCCAGCGGAAGGCCTCGGTCAGATGACCAAAAGCTCCAACGGTGGGTCATCATCTGACTAAGACCCGCGTCAGGAAACACTTGTCCTGTGTCCTGACGAACCTTACCTAACCTATTCAACTGGATAATTACACTAATAAACAGTATAAATAAATCATTTAGTAACTCACGGGAGGTTAATGAGGTGTTCTACTGACATGAACAATATCCTCACTCATGTTATTATTACACCCAATGTTTCTAATATATACAAAATTAATTTTCGAGCAAAGCAGAGAGAGTTAGGGAAAACAATTACTCAAACAACTTCTGGAGAAAAAAAGTTACATTAATTTTTACTATAGTCCTTGAATTATCTTCTCCGAATATATGGACTCCCAGTTAGCCCCTGAAAATATAGACCGCTACTTTATCTTAGGTCAACTAACATAGCACTAAAACTTGCCACCCTAAAACCATCCTAGCATCATTATGCCTAGAAATTTCTATACTTGGTAAGATCAGTTTTAAATTCATTTATTATACATAAAGCTAAAATGTTTTGGGTGATTTGCCAACTGATTTTCGACAAATATTCCTGGTCGAATATGCCTGGGTGGCCTTGTCCACGAATTGTGTTCTATGTGGAGCTAAGCAATAAAAAAATCGTTAAATAATATAAAAAACGCTAAAATCTGATCAGGAATTCGAAAACTGACTCTCTGACTCACTAGAAGCCTATCCAAAAATTTGTCTACATGACCAGTTGACCTGCCTAGCCTAGACCAGTTGACCTGCCTAGCCTAGATCAGTGGACCTGCCTAGCCTAGAAAAGTGGACCTGCCTAGCCTAGACCAGTTGACCTGCCTAGCCTAGACCAGTGGACCTGCCTAGCCTAGACCAGTTGACCTGCCTAGCCTAGACCAGTTGACCTGCCTAGTCTAGACCAGTGGACCTGCCTAGCCTAGACCAGTGGACCTGCCTAGCTTAGACCAGTTGACCTGCCTAGCCTAGACCAGTGGACCTGCCTAGCTTAGACCAGTTGACCTGCCTAGCCTAGACCAGTGGACCTGCCTAGCCTAGACCAGTTGACCTGCCTAGCCTAGACCAGTTGACCTGCCTAGCCTAGACCAGTGGACCTGCCTAGCCTAGACCAGCTGACCTGCCTAGCCTAGACCAGTTGACCTGCCTAGCCTAGACCAGTGGACCTGCCTAGCCTAGACCAGTTGACCTGCCTAGCCTAGACCAGTGGACCTGCCTAGCCTAGACCAGTTACCTGCCTAGCCTAGACCAGTTGACCTGCCTAGCCTATTCCAGTTGACCTGCCTAGCCTAGACCAGTTGACCTGCCTAGCCTAGACCAGTGGACCTGCCTAGGCTAGACCAGTTGACCTGCCTAGCCTAGACCAGTGGACCTGCCTAGCCTAGACCAGTTGACCTGCCTAGCCTAGACCAGTTGACCTGCCTAGCCTAGACCAGTTGACCTGCCTAGCCTATACCAGTGGACCTGCCTAGCCTAGACCAGTTGACCTGCCTAGCCTAGACCAGTGGACCTGCCTAGCCTAGACCAGTTGACCTGCCTAGCCTAGACCAGTGGATCTGCCTAGCCTTGATCAGTGGACCTGCCTAGCCTAGACCAGTTGACCTGCCTAGCCTTGACCAGTGGACCTGCCTAGCCTAGACCAGTTGATCTGCCTAGCCTAGACCAGTGGACCTGCCTAGCCTAGACCAGTTGATCTGCCTAGCCTAGACCAGTTGACCTGCCTAGCTTAGACCAGCTAACCTGCCTAGCCTAGACCAGTGGACCTGCCTAGCCTAGACCAGTTGACCTGCCTTGCCTAGACCAGTGAACCTGCCTAGCCTAGACCAGTGAACCTGCCTAGCCTAGACCAGTTGACCTGCCTAGCCTAGACCAGTTGACCTGCCTAGCCTAGACCAGTTGACCTGCCTAGCCTAGACCAGTGAACCTGCCTAGCCTAGACCAGTGAACCTGCCTAGCCTAGACCGGTGGACCTGCCTAGCCTAGACCAGTGAACCTGCCTAGCCTAGACCAGTGAACCTGCCTAGCCTAGACCAGTGGACCTGCCTAGCCTAGACCAGTTGACATAAGCCACTGTTTTGGAGTGGGAATTATTATATAATTATTCCCACTCCAAAAAGAAAATCATGAAAAGCATAACAGTTATCCTTGAATGTGGTCTTATATATGTGAGCTGAAAAAAAAATAATAAATTTGGTGAAAATATATTTATTATTATTATTGATCTTTATTTTGTCTCAGCCCTAAAATTATTATTTTTATTGTAACTCTTAAGCGTTGAGAGATCTATTGTAAGAACTGCAATGACCTCTCATACAATCAATATTTATATGTATCACAGACATGAACAAATTCCCCCAGATTTCAAGACCTTTTCAGAGTAATAATATTTACCCTTAATTTGTCATTGCTTCTTTCCCCTGAACTTAGGACTCTCGTCAGAGCAATAACAATATCCCCTGAAGAGGCTGAAAACGTCAGAAAACCAACATTCAAGATTTCCCGACTGAAATTAGGAAAAAACTAATAGGAAAGACTTGTGCCTAGTATCAATGTTAATAATAGTTATAGTTTATTCTCCATCCCATGATGTGTGGATAGTGAAGCTTACAGTGGCACATAACATTATGGACGGGATCTAGATTATCCACATTAGACATAATATGTGTAATATTGAGTAGACTGCATGACCCGAGGTGGACGGTTACTGTGTACCTGTGCTGTAGTAGTCCTGGTGACATAGTAGGGCACGGAGGTGGTGATGTACCTATCAAAGGTGCTCACCACGTAAATAGGAACCGTTGTCGTCTGGTAGTTATTAATGGGGACGGTTGTCGTGAAGTGAACCTCGGAGATTGCAGTTGTAGTGAGATAAAGTGGTACTGTCGTAGTTTGTTTAATCACAACTTCCTTCAGCGCCGTCGTGGTGATATAGTGCGGCTGCGTCTCCGTCTGCGTGATCACCACCTGACGGTAGTCAGTGCTGGTGACGTACGTTGGTACCTCCTGCGTCTGTGTCACATACACGTCTTCAAATGCAGTCGTAGTGAGATGCGTGGTCACTGTGACGTAGTTAATAGAAGTCGTAAACACCACCGTCGTGGAGGTGACATACTGGGTGTCGAAATGCGTCTCCGTGACGTACGTCGGCAAATGTGTCGTTTCTGTTAGTGTCGAGTAGAGAGTGGAGAATATTGGCAACTGCTGCGTCTCTGTTTCAGTGAAGGATTCTGTGCGGTATTTGGTATGGTAGATAGTGGAGATCAAGGTGCTGTAGATGGGAACCTCCAGCACTGAGGTATCTGTCTGGTACTCTGTTTCGTACTGAGTCTGGATGACGGTAGTGTACACAGGCACCTCTTGGTACTCAGTTTCCGTCAAGTACTCAGTCCTGTACTCTGTCTCGAACTCTGTGTTGTATAGCGCTAGTGGAGTTGTCTGTGTAAGAAATACATAGCTGCTGTTAGAAAACTGAAGACCTCTATACTGACAAGTGTGTATTTCTCAGTATATATACATCGACTGATCTATATCAGTTTATATATACTGAGGTTCATATAAATCAGTGAATATACAATGAGGTGTTTATCTGTCCTTGTAAATTAACAGATATTTTTATGTCGGTTAAAATGATATGAAGTGTATATGTCTCACAGCATATAATATACATATATCTGTTTATATACACTAAAGTTTCTAGCTCAGTATGAATGCACGAGAAGGGTATATACACCAGAAGGTGAGTCTCCAAAGGTATATACACTAGAAGGTGAGTCACCAAGGGTATATACACTAGAAGGTGAATATCTCCCATTAAATGTCATCAAAAGTAGGCATCTTCATATACACACACACACACACACACACACACACATATATATATATATATATATATATATATATATATATATATATATATATATATATATATGTCGTGCCGATTAGGTAAAACTGGTCAATTACCAAGAACTCATCTAAAATTAAGTCCTTCCTAAAAAATTCTCTTATACGTTTAAAGATATATTTTTTTCATTTATGTTAATGAAAGAATTTATAATTTTGTACCAAGAGAAACTTTGAAAACCTACCTAACCTTATTACAACAAGCGCAATTTAATTTAGCCTAACCCAACTAAATATATTTTAGATACGTTAACATTAATTTAATAATAAACAAACACAATGAAATATATTTTTTTCGTTAGGTTCAGAATGTTTTTGGCGAAATTATTGCCTGTATTTGTTTTACATGATGGCAGGATTGCTGGTGTCTTTTTTCTGTCTCATAAACCTGCAAGATTTCAGGTACGTCTTGCTACTTCTACTTACACTTAGATCACACTACACATTCATGTACAAGCATATATATACACACACACCCCTCTGGGTTTTCTTCTATTTTCTTACTAGTTCTTGTTCTTATTTCCTCTTATCTCCATGGGGAAGTGGAACAGAATTCTTCCTCCGTAAGCCATGAGTGTCGTAAGAGTCGACCAAAATGCCGGGCAAGGGGCTAGTAACCCCTTCTCCTGTATATATTACTAAATGTAAAAGGAGAAACTTTCGTTTTTCCTTTTGGGCCACCCCGCCTCGGTGGGCCACCCTGCCTCGGTGGGCCACCCTGCCTCGGTGGGAAACGGCCGACGTGTTGAAAGAAAGCCGAAAGATGTGTGTATATAAATATACATATGTATATATATGTAAGCGTATAAATCTGTAGGGGAAGGAAGGCGGGGTAGGGGTCGTCCTAGAAAAGGTTGGAGGGAAGGGGTAAAGGAGGTTTTGTGGGCGAGGGGCTTGGACTTGCAGCAGGCATGTGTGAGCGTGTTAGATAGGAGTGAATGGAGACGAATGGTTTTTGGGACATGACGATCTGTTGGAGTGTGAGCAGGGTAACATTTTGTGAAGGGATTCAGGGAAACCAGTTAATTGATTTAGTTGGACTTGAGTCCTGGAAATGGAAGTACAATGCCTGCACTTTAAAGGAGGGGGTCTGGGATAGTGACAGCTGGGAGGGACTTTTCTCAGCTGTCGTATCTGAGCTCCTCTGCAAAGACAGTGATTATGTATGAGTGTGGTGAAAGTGTTGAATGATGATGAAAGTATTTTCTTGGGGATTTTCTTTCTTTTGGGTCACCCTGCCTCGGTGGGAGACGGCCGACTTGTTGAAAAAAAAAAAAATGTATATATATATATTATATATATATATATATATATATATATATATATATATATATATATATATATATATATATACAGCAGGTGTGAGGCTGGGGATCAAACCACGGATATTCAGCGTGTGAAGCGAGGCTTTGCCTACCAGGCCACGGGCCTGGTAGGCAAATTATTATAACGTTTGTATGTTTTATGTAGAGACATTTTCCCCCACTCTGGCAGCGACCCCATGCGGCGCTGCCAGGCGAAGCTTGTAAACATTGCTACCAACTTTCTTGAGATATAAATGTAAGGTTGGATGACTGGCAAGATCCTTTGTATGTATGGAGAAGATTGGAAAGTTTTCTCCAGCTGAATTTAGTGAAGCATTTCTTTTGGCCCAGTGTTGTGTATAGTCTATCATGATTTCCACTAGTACGTGATGCAGGTGTTACACACCTGTCTTACATCATTGACATGCTATGAGTAGTCACGAAAGCGCTTGGAATTCCTCTATTTTTTCATAGTGGTTGTCTTGCATATTTTGATATCACCTGATTACTGTGATCTTTTGCATATATATATATATATATATATATATATATATATATATATATATATATATATATATATATATATGTATGTATATGTCGTGCCTAATAGGTAAAACTGGTCACTTAGCAAGAACTCATTTAAAATTAAGTCCTTTCTAAAATTATCTCTTATACGTTTAAAGATATATTTTTTTTATTTTTATTAATGTAAAAATTATAATTTTGTTCCAAAAGAATCTTAGAAAACTTACCTAACCTTATTTTAACAAACACAATTTAATTTAGCCTAACCCAACTAAATATATTTTTGATACGTTTACAATAATTTAATAATAAACAAACACAATGAAATATATTTTTTTCGTTAGGTTCAGAATGATTTTTGCGAAATTATTGCATACCCAAATTTTCGCTTGTCTTATATGGCAAGAAAAGCGTTGCTATTTAAGCCAAAATCGGCACGTTCCCTTAAAGAACTGGGTTCCAGACTCATCGACACCACCAGGGACCCAAGGGCAGCCACTTTCATGTTCCAGCGTCTCAGCGTGGCTATCCAGAGGGGAAACGCATGCTTCATACTTGGCTCGCGTCCGGCGTCGGAGGAGCTGTAGGAGATTCATAATCTTTGATATATTGTACAATTATATTTATGTTCATGTTTTCTGTCAATGTATTCTGTCTATTAATAAAGCATTCATATATATATATATATATAAGGATTGTGTGGTTCAGTGGACTAGAGCGTCATGTGTTTTCGCTCACTATGAGGCGGGCCAAAGCAGCATAGGCTCGACCCTGGCTAGTGCAGTGTAGTTATTGATCAATACCTCTCGTTCTGGTCACAATAATACATATATATATATATATATATATATATATATATATATATATATATATATATATATATATATATATATATATATATATATATATATATATATATATATATATATATATATATATATATATATATATAAGACCAAGCGTGATTATCTCACTTTATATATTCACAAAAAGTATGTCCAATGGAATATACACGAAAAGGTGAGCATCGTCCAGTCTATATATATATATATATATATATATATATATATATATATATATATATATATATATATATATATATATATATATATATATATACCAAAAGTGAGTATCTCCCAGAAGTACCTCCGAATGTATATATACCAAGAGTGAGGATCTTTCAATGTATATAATACACTTAGAAACAAAGATTTCAATAAAGAAATATTTTTATTTTTGGTAACGTAAGTTAATATATACATTTTTGCAATATGAGTTGTGGCTGGATGATTTTGATAAACGGAGCCATTTAAACGAATATTTTGATCAATATCAAAGATTGCTTTGAATGAGACCGGAATTTAAATAGTTTTTGAACAATAAGACGTAACTCGTATATGTAACTAGGCCTAACACTGTCTATTGACAAATGCTTCTATAATTACTGCCTAAATATTTCATGTTAATTCAAACTAAAATCTAACGAAGATTAATTAAGCTACATTAATAAGGGTACATTTGGATAATTAGGATCATTGACTTGGTTGGTAGTGTCCTCAGCTCACACACAGGTAAAACGTTGGTCAGGTTTCCTCAATACCTGCTGCTTCTGTTTACCTGTGTGTTAGTCGAATGTTGTGGGTGGCATCCTGGGGGACAAGATTAACCTAAGTTGCTAGAAATGTTCTGCATAACCAGGGACTTTCTACATAGCATGTCAATGATGTAAGACAGGTGTGTAACACCTGCATCACGTACTAGTGGAAATCATGATAGACTATACACAACACTGGGCCAAAAGAAATGCTTCACTAAATTCAGCTGGAGAAAACTTTCCAATCTTCTCCATACATACAAAGGATCTTGCCAGTCATCCAACCTTACATTTATATCTCAAGAAAGTTGGTAGCAATGTTTACAAGCTTCGCCTGGCAGCGCCGCATGGGGTCGCTGCCAGAGTGGGGGAAAATGTCTCTACATAAAACATACAAACGTTATAATAATTTTGCCTACCAGGCCCGTGGCCTGGTAGGCAAAGCTCTCGCTTCACACGCTGAATATCCGTGGTTTGATCCCCAGCCTCACACCTGCTGTCCCGTTCACCTAGCAAGCAAGTAGGTACCTGGGTGTCAGTCGACATGTGTGGGTGGCATCCTGGAGGACAAGATTGAAGGACCCCAATGGAAATAAGACAGACAGTCCCTCGAAGTCGCACTGACTTTCTTGGGTTATCCTGGGTGGCTAACCCTCCGGGGTTAAAAATCTTGTCTTGCTTTATACAGAGCGTTTCTGGAAAGTTTGGTTATTTTTTTCCCCAGGATGCGACCCACACCAGTCGACTAACACCCAGGTACCTACTGCTGCTAGGATAACAGGGACAGCAGGTGTAGAAACATATCAACGTTTCACCTATGACATGTGTCAGTCTCGCGCCCTCACACTGACCTGAGGTTCCTATCAACGTTTGTTTTCAACACGTCGGCCGTTTGCCACCGAGACAGGGTGACCACCGAGACAGGGTGACCACCGAGACAGGGTGACCACCGTGACAGGGTGACCATCGAGGCAGGGTGACCACTGAGACAGGGTGACCACCGAGGCAGGGTGACCACCGAGACAGGGTGACCATCGAGGCAGGGTGACCACCGAGACAGGGTGACCATCGAGGCAGGGTGACCACTGAGGCAGGCTGACCATCGAGGCAGGATGACCACCGAGGCAGGGTGACCACCGAGGCAGGGTGACCACCGAGGCAGGGTGACCACCGAGGCAGGGTGACCCAAAAAAAGAAAAACCCAAAAAGTGAGAAAAACTTTCATCATCATTCAACACTTTCACCTCACTCATGCATAATCACTGTCTTTACAGAGGCGCTCAGATACGACAGTTTAGAAGTCCCTCTAAACTGCCAATATCCCAAACCGCTCCTTTAATTAAAGTGCAGGCATTGTACTTCCCATTTCCAGGACTCAAGTCCGACTAACCGGTTTTCCCCTGAACCCTTATAAATATTACCCTGCCACACCCAACACTGTCAGGTCCCAAAACCTTCGTCTCCATTCACGCCTATTAACACGCTCACTCAAGCTTGCTGGAACCCCAACCCCCCTCGCTAAAACCTTTTTTCCCCTTCCTTCCAATTTTCAGGACCCCCCCACCCCTCCTTCCCCCCCTAAGATTTATACCTCCAAGTTATTCTACTTTGATCCATTCTTTAAAAATGACCAAACCACCTCAACAACCCTCTTCAGCCTTCTGACTTAAGTCCTAATTTCCACATCGAATTTTCTGCAAATATTTACACCACACATTGCCCAGGGACATCTCCACTGCCCCAGCCCCTCCTCACTGCAGCATTTGAACCCCTGTTCACACCCATCTAAGAGTTTGGGGTACCACTATACTTTCGTACATTTTTTTTGCCTCCATGGATAACGTTTTTTTCCCCACAGATACCCAACCACCACTCATTTTTTTCCTTCATCAATTCTAGGTTAACCCCTCATCCTTCATAAACCCATCCGCTGACATCAACTCCCAAATATCTGAAAACATTTACATCTTCCATAATTCCTCTCTCCAGTGATATCCAATTTTTCTTAATCTAAATCGTTTGATACCCTCATTACCTTACTCTTAACTATGTTCACTTTCAACTTTCTACCTTATGCCCTGCCAAAAAAAATGAAAGGTTAGTTTAGGTAAGGTTGTCGGACACAGGACTAGTGTTTCCTGACGCTGGTCTTAGTCAGATGATGACCCGCTGTTGGAGTTTTGGTCATCTGACCGAGGCCTTCTCATGGATTACCGGTCCACCCCTTTAAAAATGATGGTCAATTATAACAATTTCTTAAAAAATAAAAAAAATAAAAGTGACAATTTTGGCTTAAAAAATAGCAAGTATTCTACCAATAAGGCAAGCGAAAGTTTGTTGCAAAATTTCCAAAAATCATTCTGAAACTAACGAAAAATACATGTGGAGGAGGTTTGATTCACGGGAACTCCCCCCCCGGGTCTTTACCAGATGGCGACCCGGCTCCGGCTCCCTGGCGTGAGAGTAGCAGAGACCTGTCTCCGGGAGGGGGCCTCAGCAGTGGGACCAACTGGTCCCAGGCCTAGCCATATTCGCCTACAAGCACGAGGCAGGTAGGTAGATAGTTGCTAGGCCCCTCTGGTCTGCCACCTTCCCGCCCCAAGGAGGCTGACGGAAGGGCAGGCTTGCGAGCCGGATGGTAGCAAGCTCCAGCCTTGGCACCTACCCTGCCCTAGAAGGGCTGGGCATGGTGATCGACCGAAAAAATACATTTAATAGAGTTTATTTATAATTAAATTATTGTAAACTTATCTAAAATATATTTAGTTGTATTAGGTTAAATTAAATTGCGCTTGTTATAATAAGGTTAGGTAAGTTTCCTAAGATTCTTTTTTTTTTACAAAATTATTAATTTTTACATTAACATAAATGGAAAAAAAATATCTTTAAATGTATAAGAGAAACTTTTAGAAAATACTTATATTTAAATGAGTTCTTGGTAATTGACCAGTTTTACCTACACGGAATCACATATATAAGAGAGCATATTGTTGTAGTAACAGGGTGGACTCACGAGAACCTGGGATATACTTATATAAGTGATGTACTCAGTGCTCCAGTGAGTGATGTAACTGATGGTGGTGTCAGTGATGGTACTTACATAAGTGATGTACTCAGTGGTGCGGTGGGTGATGTAACTGATGTTAGTGTCAGTGATAGTACTTACATAAGTGATGTACTCAGTGCTGTGGTGAGTGATGTAACTGATGGTGGTGTCAGTGATGGTACTTCATATGTATGTACTCAGTGGTGCGGTGGTGATGTAACTGATGTTAGTGTCGTGATAGTACTTACTAAGTGATTTAGGCGGGGGGAGGATGAACTGATGGTGGTGTCAGTGATAGTACTTACATAAGTGATGTACTCAGTGCTGTGGTGAGTGATGTAACTGATGCTGGTGTCAGTGATGGTACTTACATAAGTGATGTACTCAGTGGTGCGGTGAGTGATGTAACTGATGCTGGTGTCAGTGATGGTACTTACATAAGCGATGTACTCAGTGCTGTGGTGAGTGATGTAACTGATGCTGGTGTCAGTGATGGTACTTACATAAGTGATGTACTCAGTGGTGCGGTGAGTGATGTAACTGATGCTGGTGTCAGTGATGGTACTTACATAAGTGATGTACTCAGTGGTGTGGTGAGTGATGTAACTGACGCTGGTGTCAGTGATAGTACTTACATAAGTGATGTACTCAGTGGTGCGGTGAGTGATGTAACTGATGCTGGTGTCAGTGATAGTACTTACATAAGTGATGTACTCAGTGGTGCGGTGAGTGATGTAACTGATGCTGGTGTCAGTGATAGTACTTACATAAGTGATGTACTCAGTGCTGTGGTGAGTGATGTAACTGATGGTGGTGTCAGTGATGGTACTTACATATGTGATGTACTCAGTGGTGCGGTGAGTGATGTAACTGATGTTAGTGTCAGTGATAGTACTTACATAAGTGATGTACTCAGTGGTGTGGTGAGTGATGTAACTGACGCTGGTGTCAGTGATAGTACTTACATAAGTGATGTACTCAGTGGTGCGGTGAGTGATGTAACTGATGCTGGTGTCAGTGATAGTACTTACATAAGTGATGTACTCAGTGATGCGGTGAGTGATGTAACTGATGCTGGTGTCAGTGATAGTACTTACATAAGTGATGTACTCAGTGGTGCGGTGGGTGATGTAACTGACGCTGGTGTTAGTGATAGATTCATAAGTGATGTACTCAGTGGTGCGGTGGGTGATGTAACTGACGCTGGTGTCAGTGATAGTACTTACATAAGTGATGTACTCAGTGGTGCAGTGAGTGATGTAACTGATGCTGGTGTCAGTGATAGTACTTACATAAGTGATGTACTCAGTGGTGCGGTGGGTGATGTAACTGATGCTGGTGTCAGTGATAGTACTTACATAAGTGATGTACTCAGTGGTGCGGTGAGTGATGTAACTGATGCTGGTGTCAGTGATAGTACTTACATAAGTGATGTACTCAGTGGTGCGGTGGGTGATGTAACTGACGTTGGTGTCAGTGATAGTACTTACATAAGTGATGTACTCAGTGGTGTGGTGAGTGATGTAACTGATGCTGGTGTCAGTGATAGTACTTACATAAGTGATGTACTCAGTGGTGCGGTGAGTGATGTAACTGATGCTGGTGTCAGTGATAGTACTTACATAAGTGATGTCTCAGTGGTGCGGTGAGTGATGTAACTGATGCTGGTGTCAGTGATAGTACTTACATAAGTGATGTACTCAGTGGTGCGGTGGGTGATGTAACTGACGCTGGTGTCAGTGATAGTACTTACATAAGTGATGTACTCAGTGGTGCGGTGAGTGATGTAACTGATGCTGGTGTCAGTGATAGTACTTACATAAGTGATGTACTCAGTGGTGCGGTGGGTGATGTAACTGATGCTGGTGTCAGTGATAGTACTTACATAAGTGATGTACTCAGTGGTGCGGTGAGTGATGTAACTGATGCTGGTGTCAGTGATAGTACTTACATAAGTGATGTACTCAGTGGTGCGGTGGGTGATGTAACTGACGCTGGTGTCAGTGATAGTACTTACATAAGTGATGTACTCAGTGGTTTGGTGAGTGATGTAACTGATGCTGGTGTCAGTGATAGTACTTACATAAGTGATGTACTCAGTGGTGCGGTGGGTGATGTAACTGACGCTGGTGTCAGTGATAGTACTTACATAAGTGATGTACTCAGTGGTGCGGTGGGTGATGTAACTGACCTGGTGTCAGTGATGGTACTTCATAAGTGATGTACTCAGTGGTGCGGTGGGTGATGTAACTGACGCTGGTGTCAGTGATAGTACTTACATAAGTGATGTACTCAGTGGTGTGGTGGGTGATGTAACTGACGCTGGTGTCAGTGATAGTACTTACATAAGTGATGTACTCAGTGGTGCGGTGGGTGATGTAACTGACGCTGGTGTCAATGATAGTACCACATAAGTGATGTACTCAGTGGTGCGGTGGGTGATGTAACTGACGCTGGTGTCAGTGATAGTACTTACATAAGTGATGTACTCAGTGGTGCGGTGGGTGATGTAACTGATGGTGGTGTCAGTGATAGTACTTACATAAGTGATGTACTCAGTGGTGCGGTGGGTGATGTAACTGACGCTGGTGTCAGTGATAGTACTTACATAAGTGATGTACTCAGTGGTGCGGTGGGTGATGTAACTGATGCTGGTGTCAGTGATGGTTCTGGTCACCTCCACCTGTATCATCATAATCATCAGAGTATATGTACCTAAGTATAACCAAT
The DNA here is from genome assembly GCA_009830355.1 of Cherax destructor. Lineage (NCBI taxonomy): Eukaryota > Metazoa > Arthropoda > Malacostraca > Decapoda > Parastacidae > Cherax > Cherax destructor. Next base: position 1,370 of record WNWK01042856.1, on the reverse strand, counting down.
TTATAGACATTAAGATACTTAAGATAATAATAATGATAATGATACTAGTAATAATACTAATAATATTAATAATATCAATAATAACAATACCAATAATAATAATAATAATAATTACAAGACTCTCACTAAGAAGATTCTTTACTGAAAGTTATTGAAAAATTTTCACTTTTTCGCTTCTTGCCAACCATAATACAACCATAATACAACCATAATACAACCATATTACAACCATAATACAACCATAATACAACCATAATACAACCATAATACAACCATAATACAACCATAATACAACCATAATACAACCATATTACAACCATAATACAACCATAATACAAATATAATACAACCATAATACAACCATAATACAACCATAATACAACCATAATACAACCATAATACACGAATAAGAGGAAGAAATATGTCAACTTTCTCATGGAGGTTTACTGTGTTAAGTGAGAACCACCTGTCACGCACAGGTGGTGCATGACTACACTCACACTGGTAGTACCACCTGTCACGACAGGTGGTATGACTACACTCACACTGGTAGTACCACCTGTCACGCACAGGTGGTTGATTCACTCACTGGTAGTACCACCTGTCACGCACAGGTGGTACTGACTCACTCCACTGGTAGTACCACCTGTCACTTGGGTGGTGCTGACTCACTCCACTGGTAGTACCACCTGTCACGCACAGGTGGTACTGACTACACTCACACTGGTAGTACCACCTGTCACGCACAGGTGGTACTGACTACACTCACACTGGTAGTACCACCTGTCACGCACAGGTGGTACTGACTACACTCACACTAGTAGTACCACCTGTCACGCACAGGTGGTACTGATTACACTCACACTGGTAGTAACACTGATTACACTCACACTGGTAGTAACACTGATTACACTCACACTGGTAGTAACACTGACTACACTCACACTGGTAGTAACACTGACTACACTCACACTGGTAGTAACACTGACTACACTCTCACTGGTAGTAACACTGACTACACTCACACTGGTAGTAACACTGACTACACTCACACTGGTAGTAACACTGACTACACTCTCACTGGTAGTAACACTGACTACACTCTCACTGGTAGTAACACTGATTACACTCACACTGATAGTAACACTGATTACACTCACACTGATAGTAACACTGATTACACTCACACTGATAGTAACACTGACTACACTCTCACTGGTAGTAACACTGACTACACTCACACTGGTAGTAACACTGACTACACTCTCACTGGTAGTAACACTGACTACACTCACACTGGTAGTAACACTGACTACACTCACACTGGTAGTAACACTGACTACACTCTCACTGGTAGTAACACTGACTAC
>WNWK01042855.1:0-15785 GCA_009830355.1 Cherax destructor | reverse complement strand
CTCCAAGCCAACAGGTATTTATACCCCCATCCAAAAGGATGATGCGATTACGGCCGGGGGTTTTCCCATGATTATGTATTATATCTACAAACATTGTATAGCACTTTGCCTGGAATTTTTGGGTTACCCCTAGGTAATTTACACTATGTATAATAACTGTACTTATTTTACATGTGAGAGCGAGACAGAGATATAGGACATATAGATATAGATAGATATATAGACAGACAAAGATATAGACAGACAAAGATATAGACAGACAAAGATATAGACAGACAAAGATATAGACAGATAAAGACATAGAAAAGACAAAGATATGGACAAATAGAGATATAGACAGATAGAGTTATAGACAGATGGGAGAGACAGCCAAAACACCCAAAAGCCAGCCAGCCTGCCGAATATATAAGAACATAAGAAAGAAGGAACACTGCAGGGCCTACTGGCCCATGCAAGGCAAGTCCATGTCACCCCCAATTTAGACCAATGACCCACCTAGTCAGGTCACACCTCTAAAGGGAAAGGGGAGCATGGCATCAGACCTAGTAGCACAAGCAAAGTCGGGGTCCAACTCACACCCACCCACAGCCACCATGTATTTATCTAACCTATTTTTTTTTCCTTATAAGGGAAGTGTTAATGCGATTTATCATCATTGAATCCCTGGTGTTTCCCAAACACTATTTGCCCCCAGCTGGACTAATCAACTTTGTTTCCCAAAAAAACAAAAAACCCGCCACGGGGGGCGAAAACCCCATTTCTAAATCCAGGCCCCGGGCCTTAACGCACAAAATTTGGGGGAAAGGGAAAAAAACGGTTTCATTTCGGTCGCTGCACGTGAACGTATTCTACTTGTGGAACTTTTTGGGGTTTTAAAAAAAAATTTTCTGGTGTACCCTAAAAACCAGATTTGTTTAAAAAATTTTAAAAACCCAAGGTTTTAAATTTTTGTGTGTGATGTGGGCCCAACAAAAGGAAATTAAAGGAAAAAATTTTCCCCTTTATTTTTCCCAAAAAAATTTTCCCCTTGTGAAGAAATATTTTGGAAAAAATAAAAAAAAAAACCCCCTGGAATGGGACTGCCCGGGTCACCTCAAGACGGAAAAGAAAGTGGGGGCCCTTTTTTATAAAAAAAAGTTTTCCCCCTAATACACCCTCTCCTCCAGCCCATTGCCCACGGGTCATTTCCAACTTTAAAGCTCTCCCCCAAAAAGCAATGTTTAAAAGGTGTTTTGATTGCCCTAAAACAAATTTGACCCTAAAAGATTTTTGGGGAAAGATCATTTAAACCCCCTTTAATTGCAAAACCTTATGGGTTTTTTGGGGGAGGGAGGACATGCAGGACTTTGAACTTGCTTGAGAAAATTGTGGGCAGACTGTGCCCAGGGGGTTTTTTAAGGTTTTGGGGGGTGAGCCCAGGCCCCCGGGGCCTGAGCCCCCCTTTTGGAAAAAATTGGGGGACTGGGCAAGTCCAGGGGATGGAGGTTTGTGCCGGGATGGGAAGAGTTGGTGGAGGAAGACAATGAAAAATAACACTGCAGATATTTCAAGAGTTTCATCTGCAAAGACCACAGTTCAGAAAATGGTCCAGAGGAGGAGGAGGAAGACTTTCCTTCAAACATTTAGGAGATTTGTGCCCAATGGACAAAAGGGAAAAAAATTTATGGATGATTACCCCCCTAACAAAGTTTTTTGGAAGGGGGCTGGCAACAGTACAATGACAGTGTGGTGCCCCCCTTTTAGGGATTTTTTAAAAAAAATGCCATACACAGAGCTTCCTGACGATTTTTGGTTAGAGGGGGGGCCAGTGTCTCTCAACCGGGCCCCAGTGGAAAAAAAAAAAAGAAGGACAGAAACCCCCCAAAAAAAAACTTGTACCTGCGGGGGTTTTAAAGGGGAAAGGGTTCCCCTTTAAAAACTACATACTCCTTCCTCTCCCCCTTTCCCCTCTTCCACACATCAACAAAATCTTCAATAAAGGTGAAGGGTTTTTATACTGTTTTTTTTTATTTGTGGTAATTTTTATACATGTATCAATCTTTTTTGTGTAAGTTAATGTTTTTAAAAAAATTTTTTTTTAAAACTTTTGGGTTTGGGTGGTTAATTGAATTTCCATTATGTAATGGGGAAAAAAAAATTTGGGTTAATTATATTGGTTTGTTTTTGGGGTTTAAATAAAAAAAGGGGGCAAATGCAACTAATGTGACATTTTTTTGGAACGCCCCCCCCGGGCTTTCAAGCCGTTTTAAAACGATAATCGGTTTTTAAGCCTCTGGAACGGATTTAACGAACGGGGTCCACTGTCCCAGTGAACAAGGAGCGATGGTGATAATAATAATAATAATAATAATAAAATATGATTAATAATCACTCTTGGGGCACTGTAAATCCCTTTACAAAAGGGCCCTTTTTTTTCGTTCACCCCCCCAAATTTCAACAATTATGTAAGTGTATTTTCGTAAGTGTTTTTTAAGTGTTTTTTTTTGGGAAATGACTAATTAATTTCCCTTTCCCGGGGAACAAATTTGTTTGGTAACAATAAACAGCTTTGGGGGAACAACAACGAAAAGGGGGGTTCACTATATTTTTTTATAGGTGTGGTAGCTGACATCTAAAGCCCCCAGAGCGATATTTTTAAATTTTTATTTTTATTATTACATTCTCTGTTTTCCCTCATGACAGTTTAAAAAAATTTTTAAATTTTTGGGTGAACAAGGTATAGGGGATAGTAATAAAAAAAAAAGTGACAAAAATTACAGAAAACGTTACCCGCCTGAAGGGTAACTATAGAAGATCAGTCTTACCCTTGGGGAAAGACCAAAAAAAGTGAAATTTTTTTTGACTTTTTGTTTTTTTAAATTTCAGCTATGTAAGTTTCCCTGGAATTTTTTGGGGAATTTAAGTTTTTGCCTTTTATGTTGAAATTACCATTAATAATAAACAGAAAAAAAGGGGAAATTTTCCAAAAAACAAACATAAAACTGAATTTTTTTTTGGGTGGTGAAAGAAGTGTCATTAAGGTGACCCCAATTAGAATAAAAACCACACGGGGTCTTAGGCCCCATCTCCGTCGATGAGGAGAGGCTGTATATACAGTGGTACCCTGAGTTTGCCAAAAATTTTTTTCCCCGGGGGCTTTAAGTGCCGTTCAAAAAAAATTTTTTTATAAGGGGAAAATGTAAATTAGATTAGTCCGTTTCAGACCCCCCCCAAAAAAACACTTACAATGATACACTTACATAACTGTTTTTGGGGGGGGGAAACTTGGGGGGACCACTGTATATATACAGGGGAAACCCCCGGGGAAAAAAAAACATAAAATTGCCCAGAATGCTGTTCTAGTGCCCTTTAAAAGAAGTTCCCAAAGAACAAAAAAAAATTAGATTAGTCCGTTTCAGCCCCCCCAAAAAAACACTTACAAAAGCAATTACAGAAATACTTTTACATAATTGTTCTTTGGGGAAAAAAAAAAATTTGGGGTCCCCCGTATATACAGTGGCCCCCGGGTTTTTATTGAAAATTCATTCCAGAATGCTGTTTGGGGCCTTTCCCCAACGAATTTGCCCAAAGGACAAATGTAAATTTGAAAAATGTTTCAGAACCCCAAAAATACACTTACAAAAATACATTTACAAAATTTTTGGGTTTTGGGGTTAAAAAATTTTAAATGAGGGTCCACTGATATTGTATATACAGTGGCCCCCCCAGTTCGAAAAAATTCACTCCGGGGAAAACCCCAAAAGCCAACCCAAAGAATTTACCCCCCTTAAAGGGAAAAAAATTTCCCCCGAGGTTGGGGCTATTTAAAACCCCCAAAAAAACACTTCCACAAGAACAAAAATTTAAATTTTAATTTCACGTTTTCCCGGGGGGATTTTTAACCGAGGGTCCACTGTACAGTGGTCCCTTTTTAATTTTTTTCATTCCGGGGAAAAAGGTTATCCATTAAAAAAATTTTTTCTCTATAAGAAATGATGAAAAAAAGACAAATTTTCCCTTGGGGCCCAAAATTTCACTTAAAAAAGCATTTAAAATCAATTTACATGGGTGGTTTGGGGACCATCGAAACAAAAATTTACTGTATATAGTATACAGGGACCTCGGTTTTACCCGCCCCAAACCCCCAACAATTATGAAGTGTATTTTTGGGGGTTTTTTTTAAATGATTTTTGGGGGGCTGAAATGACTAATCTAATTTACATTAGTCCCATGGGGGAAAAAATTTTTTTCGGGGGCGGCACTCAAAAACATTCTGGAAAAAATTTTTTTTCGAAAACCCCCAAAAATCCACCGTAAATACAGTGGTTTTTTCCCGTTAACAATGGTCCCCAAAACCCCCCCCTTTTTTTGTAAGTTTTTTTTTTTAAATGCTTTTGTAAGTGTATTTTTTTAAAAGGACTAGTCTTTTTTTTAAAATTCCTAAGGGGGATAAATTTTTTGGTAATGACACTTGAACAGCATTCTGAATGAAAAAAATCTTAACCAAAAAGGGCCCCTTTTGGGATGTATGTATGTTTGTATGTATGTATGTATGTTGTTTTGTATGTATGTATGTATGTATATATATATATATATATATATATATATATATATATATATAAATTAAAATAGATAGATGTGAAATTTTTTTTCCCTTTTTTACTGGGAAAAGTCCCCCCCTTAGAGTTTTGGGGAGGGGGGACATTTCCCAAAAAAAAGGGGCCTTAGACAAGGATGGGGATGTCACCGTGGTTGTTAAATTTTTTTAAGAGGGGGTTGTAAGAGAAGTGAATGGGGGTTTTGGCAAGAGGTTTTAAAAAAGAAAAGAAAAAAATACAAAGTGGAGGTCACAGTTGCTTTTGCTGATGACACTGTTTTTTGGGAGATTTGAAGAGAAGCTCAGAGGTTGGTGGATAATTTTGGGGTGAAAAAAGAAAATTGAAATGAATATGGAAAGGGGGTGATGAGGATAACAAAAGAATAGGTGACAAGTTGGATATCAGATTGGGGGAGAGAGTATGGGGGGGGGAATGTTGGGGAATTTGGGAGGGACATGTCGGCGGGATGGGCTAGAAGGATGAGGTGAATCATAGAATTGATGGGGGAAAAAGGGTGAGGGAGCTTTTGAGCTGTGGAGACAAAAAGTCCAGGGGAATAAAGAGGGGAAGGAGAGATAGATACCAACCCCTTAGGGGTGGAGGGTGATAATGAACAGGGGGAAGGCTGGGGGCGGGGGAGATGTTGAGGTAAAGGGGAAAAAAATTGCAGAGAATGGGGGTTAGGGGAGGGGGATTCCAAACGAGCAGGGCTGAGGAGGGGTTTGGGGGGTTTTGGGGCAGAGAGAAATGGAACAGACAGAGGATTGAGAGTGTAAAAACGAGTGGGGGGGAAGGGGGGGGTGGGCCCGGGGAAAGGTGGGGGGGGGGGAAAATTTGGGGGGTTTGTTTTTTAGAACTGTGGAGCATTTGATAGGGGTGAAAGGATATGGTTTAATACTTGACGGCTTTTGGGAGGAGCAAAAAATTTATAAAGGGGATTCAAAAAAGGCAGGGGACTTGAGCTGAGAGGGGGTACAGTGCCGGGGACCTAAAAGGGGGTGTTAAGTTCAGTTTTTAACTTAGTGTAAAGACCCCTGGGACATGATGGAGTGAATGATGATGAAAGTTTTTTTTTTCCCACCCCCCTTTGGGGGAACCCCTGTGTTAATAAAAAAAAAAAAAAAAAATATATATATATATATATATATATATATATATATATATATATATATATATAAATATATATATATATATATATATATATAAAAACGGGGGGCCCCCCGGAAGCCAAAATTCTTCCCCGGCCTCCAATCCCAAACCCGAACGTTTACGTCCTTAAGAAATAACACCTAGGTTATCTATTTCCCCCCCCAAAAATACATTTAAAAAAAGCTTTTTACAATATTATACTTACATAAAAGCACGTTTTGGGGGTTTTTGAAACTGGGGTCCATTTACAGGGCCCCGAAAATTTTTTTCCAGAATGCTGTTTAATCCCACCGAACAATTTACCCTTTTAAAAAAGAAAAGTCACGTAGGTTTGTCTATTTCAGACTACAGGCCCTTCCCCCCCAAGGAGGGTGGCCCAAAAAAAAAAATTTCATCATCATTCACCCATCACTGTCTTGCCAGAGGGGTGTTTTTATAAGTTATAAAATTTTCAACATTAACACCCCCCTTCAGAGTGCAGACACTGACTTCCCATTTCCCGGACCGTCCGGCCGCCGGTTTCCCCAATCCCTTCATAAATGTTTTTGCTCACACTCCCAGCCAAGTATTAAAAAAACCTTTGTCTCCCCTTTTCTCCATCAAATACGCTCCCCATGCTTTTGGGGAATCCAAGCCCCCCACACAAAACCTTTTTTTCCCCCCCCAACCCTTTTTCCAGGGGGCCACCCACCCCCCCTTCCCCCCCACCACAGATTTTACACTGATTTTCCGCCCCTTTCTCTACATGTCCGAACCACCCAAAACCCTCCTCAGCTCCTGAAGTTTTTAAACCCACCTCCCCCCAATTTTCCCAAAATCCGAATTTTCTGCATTATATTCCACCACACATTGACCCCAGACATGACATCTCCACTGCCCCCAGCCCCCTTTAAATTCATCACCCCCGCTTTCAACCCCCATAAGAGGGGTGTATAACTATACCCCAAAATTCCCTTCTTTTCTTCCATGGACAAAGTTTTTTTTCTCCACAGACCCCAAGTGCTCCACCCAAATTTTTTTCCCCACAACCCCTGATTCACCCACCTTTATAACCCCCCTGCGAATTCCACTCCCAATTTAAAATTTACCCCCTCCATACCCCTTTCCCCCCAATCGATATCCAGCTTTTGTCACCAATTTTTTTTTTCCCCCTCACCTTTTTTTCCTATACACTTTCAATTTTCTTTTTCACACCCTACCAAAATTTCCCCCAAATTCTTTTTCAGAATTAAAACAACATCAAAAAAACGTACCCCACTTTGTATTTAATTTTTATTTTTTAACCCCCCAACCCCTTAAGCCCCCCCCATTTTTTACAACCCCATCTATAAAAAAACAAGGGGGCATCAAATCCTTTTTGCCCCCTTTTTGGGGGAAAGGCCCTTTTCCCACACACTTTAATTGAGCCCCCACCCCATCCTTCCGCTTTCAGTAACCATCCTTTTCCCTACACCCGAAATCGCCCCATTGCCCCCCATCACCCTATCATACCCTTTTCCCAAATTAAAAAGCCCAAAATTTTCCCCCTTTTCCAAAATGTTACCCATATTTACTGTAAAACTTGGTCTCAATACCTTCCAAAACCCCCTTGTTCTCTGCATCCTTTTTGCATTTAAATTTTTTTAAACCTACCTACCTTTTGGGACACTAACAGATTTTCCCCTTTTTTTGCATCCTTTTTTCCCCTTTCCTTTACAAAGGAAAATACATGTTCGCCAACCCCGGCCTTTTTTCTTCCATACATTTATTAAATAATAGCACTAACCACTCCAAAAAATTACCCCACCGTTTTAACATTTCTATTTTATCCCCCCAACCCCGTGCCTTCCCCCTTTTATTCTACCCCCTCCACGAATTCCCCACATAAAAACTGGTTTTTTCCACACTCCTACAAGATGTTATTCCTCCTGCCCTATACACGAAATCACAGCATCCCTGTCTTCATCAACTTTAACAACCATCAAAATTTTCCCCCTCCCATTTTCCCCGATACCTCTAACTCCCATTTAATAACTCTCCTCTCCTATTTTTAACTGTCAAATCCATTTGTTCCTAGCCCTCAACTTGTTAATCTCCCCAAAATTTTTTTCTTATTTTCAACAAAATTTTTGATAAATCTCACCCACTCTCATTTGCTCTTTTACATTGTTTCACCACTTTTCTTAACCTCTTTTTTTTTCCCATATACTCTTCCTCCTTGTCACTTTACCCTGTAAAACCTCTCATGCAACTTTTCTCCCTTACTACTCTCTTTACATCATCATTCCACCAACCGGGGTCTTTTCCTCCTGCACCCACTGCTTAACCACAAACTTCCCCTTTAACATATGTATTTTATATATATATATATATATATATATATACATGTATTTCAGTTACGATATTTTTTCGTTTAGAGAAGGCAATCATTAAAACATTATTCCCCCAAAAGGGAAAAATGTAAAATAGACTGTTTACACCCCCAAAAAAATATTAAAACATTTAAAATAAACTACATAAAAGGGGATTTTGGGACCATCGTATCAGGGACCACTGAATATACAGTGGTACCCGACTTACTTGGGCCCCAAACACACCCTTTTATGTGTTATTTTTTAAATGCTTTTGAAGTGTAATTTTGGGGGTCTAAAAGGACTAAATCTATTTTACATCATTTCTTATGGGAATAAATTCCCTTTGGTAATGGCACTTGAACAGCATTTTGGAATGAAAAATAATGTAAGTCGGGTACCACTGTATATATATATATATATATAGTTTTTTTAAAATATATATATATATATATATATATATATATATATATATATATACAGTGGTACCCGTTTACATGGTCCCCAAACCACCCTTTTATGTAAGTTTATTTTTTAAATGCTTTTGTAAGTAATTTTGGGGTCTTGGACTAGTCTATTTTACAACTTTTTTTTAAGGAGATAAATTGTTTGAATGGCACTTGAACAGCATTCTGAATGAAAAATATCAGAAACCGGGTACCACTGTATATATATATATATATATATATATATATATATATATATATATATATATATATATATATATACAGTGGTACCCCCGGTTTTCATGGTCCCCAAACTCACCCTTTTATGTAAGTTTATTTTTTTTAAAAGCTTTTGTAAGTGTAATTTTGGGGGTCTAAAAGGACTAGTCTATTTTACAACTTTTCTTAAGGAGATAAATTTTTAATGGAATTGAACAGCATTCTGGAATGAAAAAATAGAAACCGGGGTACCCATATACAGTGGTACCCCGGTTTACATGGTCCCCAAACTCACCCCTTTTATGTAAGTTTATTTTTTAAATGCTTTTGTAAGTGTAATTTTGGGGGTCTAAAGGACTAGTCTATTTTACAACTTTTCTTAAGGAGATAAATTTTGGTAATGGCACTTGAACAGCATTTCTGAATGAAAATATCGTAAACCGGGGGACCACTGTATATATATATATATATATATATATATATATATATATATATATATATATATATATATATATACATACATACATATACACAGTGGAACCCCGACTTACGATGTTATCATCTTTAGTTATTTTCGATAACCGATATTTATAACGAAGAAATTTGATTGTGACTTACGATGTTTGTCGTTCCACGACTCGCACGACCTGTCCGCTGGCCCCCAGCGGAGCGGCCCCCACTCCAGGGAGCGTCAGTGCTATTGTTTAAAGCGAGCGACCACCCACCCACACCCACGCATTCATACCAGTATATTGTCATTATTCCACTGTTTTTAGTGCTTGCAACTGCTAAATAACAAACCCTGGGTCCAAGGAAAGCTCCTATGGTAAGCCTGTGGCAAAGAGGAACAGAAATATGACGATAGGGAAATGAAGAAAGGAGATAATAGAAAAAATATGAAAGTGGAGTGCGATCAGTGAGCTGGCCAGGCTGTATGGTAAACCCTATTCTACCATCGCTACCATTGTGGATAAGAAATATTCAAGTAAAATCAAGGAAGCTGTTGTTGCAAAAGGTGCATCTGTGATCAAAAACACAGACCACAAGTGCTGGAAAATGTGGAAAGGTTGTTGTTGGTGTGGATCAAGAGAAACAGTTAGCAGGAGATACTGTTTCGGAGGGAATAATATGTGAAAAAGGAAGGCAGTTGCATGATGATCTCCTTAAGAAAATGCCTGCAACGAGTGCTGAAGTGAGCGATTTAAACCAGCAGAGGCTGGTTTTACAAATTTAAGAATCGAAGTGGCATACATAGTGTGGAGGCATGGTGAGGGAGCCAGTTGTGACAAAAGTGCGGCTGAAAATATGTTCCTGAATTCCAGGAGTACCTAGAGGCTGAACAATTCCTCCCCCAACAAGTGTTTAATTGTGATGAAACAGGCCTGTTTTGGAAGAAAATGCCCAACAGGACCTACATTACTCAGGAGGAAAAGGCACAGCAGGACATAAGCCTATGAAAGACAGGCTAACTTTGATGCTTTGTGCCAATACCAGTGGTGATTGCAAAGTGAAGCCTTTACTGGTGTATCTTTTTGAAAATCCCGAGTGTTTGGCAGATGCGGTGTCAGCAAGTCTAACTTGTGTGTGATGTGGAAGTCTAACAAAAAGGCTTGGGTCACAAAGGACATTTTCTTAGATTGGTTCAATGAAGTGTTTGGCCCCAGTGTGAAGAAATATCTATTGGACAATAATTTGCCACTTAAGTGCCTCCTGATAATGGACAATGCTCCTTGTCATCCTCCAAACTTGGTAGAGAAAATTGTGGAGGAGTTTAAATTCATCAAAGTGAAGTTCTTGCCCCCTAATACCACTCCTCTCCTCCAGCCCATGGACCAGCAGGTCATTTCAACTTTAAAAACTCTATACCAAAGCAATGTTTCAAAGTGCTTTGATGTGACCACAGACATGAACATAACCCTAAGAGAATTTTGGAAAACATTTCCATATGCTGCATTGTGTACACCTTATAGGTAAGGCTTGGGGGGGAGGACTACCAGGACTTTGAACTCTGCCTGAGAAAATTGTGGCCAGACTGTGTCCTAGAGAGGGATTTTGAAGGTTTTGGGGCTGAGCCTCAGAACCCTGAGCCTGAGCCTGAGCCTGTTTTGGAAGAAATTGTGGAATTGGGCAAGTCTTTGGGGTTAGAGGTGAGTGGTGAGGATGTGGAACAGTTGTGGAGGAGCACAAGGAAGAGCTAACCACTGAAGATCTGCAAGAGCTTCAACAGCAACTGAACAAGAGAGCAGAGGTCAGGACAATGGTTCAGAGGGAGGAGGAGGAGGTGGAACAAAAATGGAAGAATGTGCCTTCTTCAAGGATTAGGGAGATCTGTTGCAAATGGAGGATGTGCAAGCATTTATGGATGAATATCACCCTAACCATGCTGTTGCAGGCCGTGCTGGCAACCTGTACAATGACACAGTGGTGTGTCATTTCAGGGATGTGTTAAAGAATCGCCAGACACAGAGCTCCCTGGACAAATTTGTTGTTAGAAAGAGGTCTAGTGACTCTCAAGCTGGTCCTAGTGGCATTCAAAGAAAAAGGGAAGTAACCCAGAAAGAACTTACCACCTGCAGTGTTAATGGAAGGATTCCCTTCCAAACACTAGCATACTACTCCACCTTCTCCCCTCCTCCCGTCCTCCACACATCAACAACTCTTCAATAAATGTAAGTGACATGTTATTGTACAATATTTGCATGTGTATTTATGTATTCTTTATTAAATTATTTATTATTTAATGTCCAAAAGTTCTAAAAAATATTTTATTTAACTACTTTTGGAAGTCTTGGACGGATTAAATTTATTTCCATTATTTCTTATGGGGAAAATTGATTCGTTTAACGATTGTTTCGCCTTAAAATATGCCCTCTCTGACGGATTAATATCGTAAGTCGGGGTACCACTGTATATATATATATATATATATATATTCTTCTTTTTCTTAATAGCTCTTGTTCTTTTTATTTTCTCTATTGTCCATGGGGAAGTGGAAAAGAATCTTTCCTCCGTAAGCAATGCGTGTCGTATGAGGCGACTAAGATGCCGGGAGCAATGGGCTAGTAACCCCTTCTCCTGTACAAATTACTAAAAAAAGAAGAAAAAAAACTTTATAAAACTGGTGTCTGAATGTGCGGGATGTAGTGCGTGATGATAAGAAAGAGATGATTGCCATGTTATGAAATGAAAAGAAGTTGATGTCCTGGCCCTAAGCGAAACAAAGCTGAAGGGGGTAGGGAGTTTCAGTGGGGAGAAATAAATGGGATTAAGTCAGGAGTATCTGAGAGAGTTAGAGCTAAGGAAGGGGTAGCAATAATGTTGAAGGATAAGTTATGGAAGGAAAAGAGGGATATGAATGTAAATTCAAGGATTATGTGGATTAAAATAAGGGTCGGATGCGAAAAGTGGGTCATAATAAGCGTGTATGCACCTGGAGAAGAGAGGAGTGTAAGAGAGAGAGAGATTTGGGAGATGTTGCGAATGTATAGGAACTTTTGAACCAAATGAGAGAGTAATTGTGGTAGGGGACCTTAATGCTAAAGTGGGAGAAACATGCAGAGAGGGTGTAGTAGGTAAGTTTGGGGTGCCAGGGTAAATGATAATGGGAGCCCTTTGATTGAACTTTTGTATAGAAAGGGGTTTAGTTATAGGTAATACATATTTAAGAAAAAGAGGATAAATAAGTATACAAGATATGATGTAGGGCGTAATGACAGTAGTTTGTTGGACTATGTATTGGTAGATAAAAGACTGTTGAGTAGACTTCAGGATGTACATGTTTATAGAGGGGCCACAGATATATCAGATCACTTTTTAGTTATAGCTACAGTGGGAGTAAAAGGTAGATGGGATACAAGGAAAATAGAATCAGTAAGTAAGAGAGAGGTGAAGGTTTATAAACTAAAAGAGGAGGCAGTTAGGGTAAGATATAAACAACTATTGGAGGATAGATGGGCTAGTGAGAGTGTAGGCAATGGGGTCGAAGATGTATGGGGTAGATTTAAAAATGTAGTGTTAGAGTGTTCAGCAGAAGTTTGTGGTTACAGGCGAGTGGGTGCGGGAGGGAAGAGGAGCGATTGGTGGAATGATGATGTAAAGAGAGTAGTAAGGGAGAAAAAGTTAGCATATGAGAGGTTTACAAAGTAGAAGTGATGCAAGGAGGGAAGAGTATATGGAGAGAAAAAGAGAGGTTAAAAGAGTGGTGAAGCAATGTAAAAGGAGAGCAGATGAGAGAGTGGGTGAGTTGTTATCAGCAAATTTTGTTGAAAATAAGAAAAAGTTTTGGAATGAGATTAATAAGTTGAAGAAGCCTAGAGAACAAATGGATTTGACAGTTAAAAATAGGAGAGGAGAGTTATTAAATGGAGAGTTAGAGGTATCGGGAAGATGGAGAGAATATTTTGAGGAGTTGTTAAATGTTGATGAAGACAGGGAAGCTGTGATTTCGTGTATAGGGCAAGGAGGAATAACATCTTGTAGGAGTGTGGAAGAGCCAGTTGTGGGTGTAGGGGAAGTTCGTGAGGCAGTGGGTAGAATGAAAGGGGGTAAGGCAGCTGGGATTGATGGGATAAAGATAGAAATGTTAAAAGCAGGTGGGGATATAGTTTTGGAGTGGTTGGTGCTATTATTTAATAAATGTATGGAAGAGGGTAAGGTACCTAGGGATTGGCAGAGAGCGTGTATTGTTCCTTTGTATAAAGGCAAAGGGGACAAAAGAGAGTGCAAAAATTATAGGGGAATAAGTCTGTTGAGTGTACCTGGTAAAGTGTATGGTAGAGTTATTATTGAAAGAATTAAGAGTAAGAAAGAAAGCAGGATAGCAGATGAACAAGGGGGCTTCAGGAAAGGTAGGGGGCGTGTAGACCAAGTGTTTACAGTGAAACATATAGGTGAACAGTATTTGGATAAGGGTAAAGAGGTTTTTGTGGCATTTATGGATTTGGAAAAGGCATATGATAGGGTAGATAGGGAGGCAATGTGGCAGATGTTGCAGGTGTATGGAATAGGAGGAAGGTTACTGAAAGCAGTGAAGAGTTTTTATGAGGATAGTGAGGCTCAGATTAGAGTGTGTAGGAGGGAAGGGGACTATTTCCCAGTAAAAGTGGGCCTTAGACAAGGATGTGTGATGTCACCGTGGTTGTTCAATATATTTTTAGATGGGGTTGTAAGAGAAGTGAATGCGAGGGTCTTGGCAAGAGGTGTTGGGCTAAAAGATAAAGAAGCAAATACAAAGTGGGAGTTGTCACAGTTGCTTTTTGCTGATGACACTGTGCTTTTGGGAGATTCTGAAGAGAAGTTGCAGAGGTTGGTGGATGAATTTGGTAGGGTGTGTAAAAGAAGAAAATTGAAAGTGAATATAGGAAAGAGTAAGGTGATGAGGATAACAAAAAGAATAGGTGACGAAAGATTGGATATCAGATTAGAGGGAGAGAGTATGGAGGAGGTGAATGTATTCAGATATTTGGGAGTGGACATGTCGGCGGATGGGTCTATGAAGGATGAGGTGAATCATAGAATTGATGAGGGGAAAAGGGTGAGTGGAGCACTTCGGAGTCTGTTGAGACAAAGAACCTTGTCCATGGAAGTATAGTTATACCAACACTCTTATATGGGTGTGAAGCATGGGTGATGAATGTTGCAACGAGGAGAAGGCTGGAGGCAGTGGAGATGTCATGTCTGAGGTCAATGTGTGTGTGAATATAATGCAGAGAATTCGGAGTTTAGAAATTAGGAGGAGGTGGGGTTACCAAAACGATTGTCCAGAGAGCTGAGGAGGGGGTTTTGAGGTGGTTTGGACATGTAGAGAGAAAGGAACGAGACAGAGTGACTTCAGAGGTATAAATCTGTAGTGGGGGGAAGGCGGGGGGGGGGTCGGCCTAGGAAAGGTTGGAGGGAGGGGTAAAGGAAGTTTTGTGTCGAGGGCTTGGACTTCCAGCAAGCATGTGAGCGTATTTGATAGGAGTGAATGGAGGCATATGGTTTTAATACTTGACGTGCTGTTTGGGGTGTGAGCAAAGTAACATTTATGAAGGGATTCAGGAAACCGCAGGCCCGGGCTTGAGTTCTGGGGATGGGAAGTACAGTGCCGGCACCTGAAGGAGGGGTGTTAATGTTGCAGTTTTATAACTGTAGTGAAAACACCCTCTGGCAAGACAGTGATGGAGGAATGATGATGAAAGTTTTCTTTTCGCCACCCTCTTGGTGGAATCGGCCGATGTGAAATATATATATAATATATACACACACATACATACATACATACATACATACATACATACAAATACATACATACATACATCATACATACATAATACATACATACATACACACATACATACATACACACACAACATACATATACAAAACACACACACACAATACATACAAAATACATAAACAGTGGACCCGCTTCATTCCCAAAACCCCCTTTTTTGTAAGTTTTTTTAAATGCTTTTAGGTACAGGGACCCGGTTTGGGCCCCCCAAAATCACCCTTTATGAAGTTTTTTTTTTTAAAGCTTTTTTTAAATGTAATTTTTGGGGGCAAAAGGGCAGTCTATTTTCAAATTTTTGGGAAAAGTTTGGAATGGCATTGAACAGCATTCTGGAAGAAAAAATTAAACCGGACCACTGTATTTTTTGGGGTTTTTTTTTAATTATTCCGGGGTAAATTGTTGGGGGCATTTTAACAGATTTTAACAAAAAATCGCCCCATTCACTGTTAATATATATATATATATATATATAAGTGACCCCATTTGTACATTCCAGAATGCTGTTCATGCCATTCCAAAAAAAATTTTTCTCCAAAAATTTTAAAAAACTAGTCCGACCCCAAAAATTTCCTTAAAAAATTTAAAAAAAAAAAATTACATAAAAGGGGGGGGTTTGGGGGCCATTAATCAACCACTGTATTATGTATTATTTTGTATGTTGATGTACGGTTTCTATTTTTTTATTCCAGAATGCTTTCAAAAGCCTTTCCCAAAAAAATTTTCTCCTTAAAAAAGTTGTAAAATAGACTAGTCCTTTTAGACCCCCAAAAATTTCACTTACAAAAACATT
>WNWK01042854.1:0-15786 GCA_009830355.1 Cherax destructor | reverse complement strand
CTATGACTCGACCCTGCAACCACAACTAGGTGAGTACAACTAGGTGAGTACACACACACACACACAAAGAGAACAAGAGAACACAAACCTAATTCAACTACACAGTACAATTATGGTTATTAAGGGAGGAGGGTCCAGGAATTATACATCTCCATTATTTTTCGTCCGATTCATTTTATCTTTGGCACATGTTTATAAGCATGTATGTAACATGCAATGACAGAGTTTCAATAAGATCGGCCAACAAACAACTGAGAAAAAAAATAATTACTGATTTTGACATATGGCAGCATTTACTTCCGGTATCGCGGTACTAGCGGTGATGCGGATACTTCCCACTCGTAGAATACATCTAACCCCAATATATTATAGAATGAATGAATGCCTGATAGCTTGTCTTCATACCGAAAAAAAATACATTTGGTTCGCTTTTGACACTCGCTAAAATATCTGCCTTTTTACCCCCCCCACAAAATAAAAAATATTTGAGATATTCCAAATTTTCGTCTATAATATAATAAAACACACTTCGTTTTATATTCCCTGTGAAAATCATTACAATCTAATCATAAATAATGCAGGGAATGTAAGCAATAGGTCTAAATCTTACTTTCGAGATAATCGCGGAAAAGCGCTCGCGCCTCATTTACGTCAAAATATTCACGAAAATCTCGCTGTTTTGGGCTTATTCTAGCAGCAAGAGAGAGGGCAAGAGGTGTGTATGTGATGAGTGGTCTTATGAGAGCCTTGTACAGGTGGAGTTTGGTGTTTGGGTGTGAGCCTCTGAGTTTGAATAGCCTACCAAGGGCATTACTGGCCATAACTCTTTTAGTGTTTATGTGGGTGTGTATTCTCAGTGTGGAGTCCAAGGTAACTCCGAGGACTGTAGTGTTGCGTGTACGTGGAATGGGTGTTCGTGTGGTGGTAGTTCTGAGGTAGACAGGCATTGGTCGGCGGTTTCCTCTTTGAAAGAAATATGTAATTTTGGATTTGTTGGCATTGGTTTTAATACGCCAGAGGATTTCCCATGCACTAATCCTGTCTACCTCACGTTGTGTTCTGAGTGATAGATATCTGCATTGTTCATGTGCTATGAGCTGTGTAATGTCATTTGCATAAGCCAGTGTGAGTGTGGTGCAGTGTGCTGGGTCAGGAATGTCGTTTGTGTAAAGGATGTATAAGGTAGGAGAGAGCACGGATCCCTGGGGAATCCAGCTTGAAGGGTAAAGGAGTCAGAGAGACAGTTTTGGAACTTAATTCGCATTGTACGGTCATCAAGGAAGTTGCATAGTAATTTTTGACATTCTGGGGAAGGTCAAAAAGGTTACATAGCTTGTACTTAAGCCCCGAGTGCAAGACAGTGTCAACAGCTTTTTCCACGTCTTTTTCAACCAGGGCTGTTGTACGTCCTTGTGCCTTATTAATTTGAATATAGTTTAAAATGATATTTAGGGCTGCTTGTGTAGATCTGTGTTGTCGGAAGCCAAATTGGCGGTCTGTCAGGAGGTGGTTTGTCTCAAGGTGAGTCCTTAGTCTTTTGTTAATGAGTCTTTCAAACGTCTTACCTAGGGTTTCAAGCAGGCTAATCGGTCTGTAGTTCTTTGGGTCAGTTGAGTCTTTGTTAGGTTTGGGAATGAGAGTGGCAATAGCAATGAATACAGAACCGTGCATTGCGGTGGGTGCTGGGAACGAAGTGGGATGACTTCGCCACCAGCGAGTCCCTCCACAACAGGACCGGCACTGCAGCTTTGAACGTGTTCTGGAAAGAACTCAGTGACAGATAAATAGACCGTATTGAAACATACCAAGACACTTGTACAACCTTTCTAGACGACGTCATCAGACAACCAGACAATAATCTTAACCTTTTTCAATCTATCAATAATCCTGCTCCTCCTCCTCTCTACACCTAATACTATACTTTCTATCTCCTAACTTCTACCCTGCCCTCTGCAGGGGTGGACCTTAAAAGACGTCTTTTTTACCCAGCAACAATCCACGTATCCCACTCAATCATTTAAGAGAAGCAGTTAAAATAGCAAACCAGCAATGACGTTATGGCTGCCGCCTACAAAAATGCCTGTGCCTCCCGAACCAAGTCCAGTACACCCAGTGAGCGAATTCAACATGCAGATCACAACCACTCCTCAAACTACCTTATCTATTACGCTAACCAACACTACGCAGCTGGGTTTAGCCCTGGCTCTTTCCCTTCACCTAATTAAAATTCCTCTCACCCACTTTTTTTCATCTATCCAATCTCCGATCACCCTTTATGGGTCTTACCTGAGAGTATTCAGTCAGTCAGTCAGTCAGTGCTTATTCTACGCCTTGTAAGTGATTTCTTATTGTTTCCCATATTAAAATGCTGTTTTCTTTGAGTACGCCAGCGAGGCAACAGAGAAAACCGTATATTTATAAGCAGGAAGATTGCTAGATCAAGGTCTCCGATGACTGCACTCTCCGGTATATGACACTTATTATTATTTTGGCAGTCTTTATTATGCTTTTATCTTATATATCTTATGTCTAATATTATTACTGAATAAATGTTATAAGCAGATAAAGTGTATTAGTAATAATAACGTCAGTATAAAGACATTTGTTGGGAGTATCAAACCGCTGATTATGCAACTATCGTCCTTGGCTGCCTCTTGACTCCTCCCACCTCTGCTATAAGCCCCTCCCACTTCTGCAATAAGTTAATAAGCTGCTCCAACACTGTATTATGATGTGGAGTGGTAAATTTAGTGTATTGGAAAGACATATATAGAGAAAATTAAACAAAATAAAACAAAACAAAAAATTTATATCGCGCGGTCACAAGCTTTTTTTTACCTTGCGCATCGTAAGATAATATGTTTCAAATAGCTATAATTTGCTTTATAAACGTTGTATTAAAATGGGATTTTCACCAAAATGTTGCCAGATTCTTATACTATTTTTCAGTCAACAAAATTCATTTTCCATATTTATTCAATTATTTTCGTGCGCCGCCAGGTTTCTGGGACCCTCCCTTAACACGACACATAAACATTAAAAATAAGCAAAATAAACACATACACACACTCACACATTTATATATATATATTTTACACACACACACACACACACACGTTTAGCCCCCGGTGGCCTAGTGGGTAAAGCTCTCGCTTCACGCACGGAGGGGCCGGGTTCAATTCCCGGTGGGGCAGAAACATTTCGAAGTGTTTCATTACACACACACACATACATACGACATGCCTAGTGTCTAATCGACATGTGCCTAGGACAAAATGGTAACTAACTAACAGACACCTGGTGGCTAAAGCTCTCGCTTCACGCACGGAGGGCCCGGGTTCGCTTCCCGGCGGGTGGAAACATTTCGATGTGTTTCCTTACACACACACATACAACAGGCCTAGTGTCTAATCGACATGTGCCTAGGACAAAATGGTAACTAACACACTACACACATGTAACTCACACTTTTACTTTCTTGTGTTGTGTGTTTGAGGGGGACATCTCGCTGACTAGTGGTCTTGGGATTGGGGGAGGGGTCATCTCACTGTCCAGAGGTCGTTTAACAGAGGTAACCTTCTTCCTTGCTTCGACTAGATGAGTTATCATTACATTATCCAATACACTCTTTTTGATATCATCGCAGGAAACATCTATATCATTCTTGAATTCAGCCAGCATTGACTTAACCATATTGATTGCTGTAATATCCAGGAAATATCTCATTCTAATGCCGAACCAGTTGATGATGTCCTCGGGGTGGGTGAGGCCGGAACTGACAACTATGTCCATGAATGCCAGAGCGTGGTAGGCACAGGTGCCGCCGTCGTGTTCTATGCCACAAATTGCTTCAAGTTTTGTGAACGAGCGACAATTCATTTTGGCATAATCTATCATCATTTTTCGGCCGAACTTCTATTTACTGCCAGCGTTATAGTAGAGTATGGTGCCATCCAGGCAGACATAGAATGGCACACAGTGGGTTTTAATCAATATAATGCGACCTTGACCTCTGGGTACAGGAGGCTGCAGAAATAATTCATGTAACCAACACACTTCACACACTTTACCGAACCCACGAGGCGTGTCACTGACGATGGTTGTGATCTAATGTTCACTCAGTGGTGCGGTGGCCTCCATGACGGGGTGGTAAACACCGAGTTCTTCTGTCGCGTGGGTCTTGGGAGAGATATAGGAGGTCAAAGATACTCCTTGTTGGATGGTTACGGTATATTTACAGTAAGTGAAGGAGAGTCCAGCCACCCGTCTGTCTCGCCTGTAGGTCTAACGTTAGTGAGGGAGTGCCTCTATGAGAGGCTGTGCACAGGCGCTGAGCCTCCGACGCAGCGGGTACCGTGACGTCACACGCAAAGGGACCAGCTGTATAAAAGGAAAGATACACTACACAAGTGTATATATGATACTGACACGACAGCTCGGCCATGTTATCGTATGACGTCTCGGCATACTATACAACTCTATAGGCTGAACAGACAGGTGGTACTGGATGAATCTGTACAATAGCAAACACATTATAACTTGGAACTGATCAAGATTAATCTTACTCTCGCACTTCTTACGTTAATGGTACATAAGAGAAATTTAATGGATCTAGATATAATGGATTATATATAATACAATTGCAAATTTGATTGATCAATCTGTATTCATACACTCAGCGGGTTCTGAGGAAGAATAAATATATTTACAAGGAAGAAGTTTTAACACTTCCACCTCCATTATCTTCACTTATCACTCAGATAAATCTGGGTACTAGCGGGCTCGAACCGCGACGCTGAGTCTTACAACTCTAGACGGACACGCAGACCACTGGACCAGCGAGGAACAACTAAATAAACTCTACTAAATATATTTATACACCATAAGAATGTTGCATAGGCACCATATAGTGATAGGTATACTGTATGGTGTTATATAGTGATGTGGTCTGCTATAATAGTGACGATGGTGCTGTTATAGTGAACATTGTGCTGTTATAGTGAACATTGTGCTGTTATAGTGAACATAGTGCTGTTATAGTGAACATAGTGCTGTTATAGTGAACATTGTGCTGTTATAGTGAACATTGTGCTGTGTTATAGTGAACATTGTGCTGTGAAGTGAACATTGTGCTGTGTTATAGTGAACATTGTGCTGTGTTATAGTGAACATTGTGCTGTGTTATAGTGACGATGGTGCTGTTATAGTGAACATAGTGCTGTTATAGTGAACATAGTGCTGTTATAGAAATAGTGCTGTTATAGTGAACATAGTGCTGTTATAGTGAACATAGTGCTGTTATAGTGAACATTGTGCTGTGTTATAGTGAACATTGTGCTGTGTTATAGTGACGATAGTGCTGTTATAGTGAACATAGTGCTGTTATAGTGAACATAGTGATGTTATAGTGAACATTGTGCTGTTAGTAACGATAGTGCTGTGTTATAGTGAACATTGTGCTGTTAAATAGTGACGATAGTGCTGTTATAATGAACATAGTGCTGTGTTATAGTGAAGATTGTGCTGTGTTAGTGACGATAGTGCTATGTTATAGTGAACATTGTGCTGTTAGTGACGATAGTGCTGTGTTATAGTGAACATAGTGCTGTTAAATAGTGACGATAGTGCTGTTATAGTGAACATAGTGCTGTTAAAAGTGACGATAGTGCAGTTATAGTGAACATAGTGTTGTGTTATAGTGAACATAGTGCTGTGTTATAGTGAACATTGTGCTGTTAAATAGTGACGATAGTGCTGTTATAGTGAACATTGTGCTGTTAAATAGTGACGATAGTGCAGTTATAGTGAACATAGTGTTTTGTTATAGTGAACATAGTGCTGTGTTATAGTGAACATTGTGCTGTTAAATAGTGATGATAGTGCTGTTAAGTGAACATTGGCTGTTAAATAGTGACGATAGTGCTCTGTTATAGTGAACATTGTGTTGTTATAGTGAACATAGTGCTGTGTTATAGTGAACATTGTGTTGTGTTAAATAGTGACGATAGTGCTGTTATAGTGAACATTGTGGGGAATTGTGAGAGATAAGTCTATCTGGGACACCGCTACTACAAAACAAACTCCCAGGAGATGACAGACTCGTATAATTTTACCGCAGTCATTCCCTTTAAGGTATGTGAGAACTTACATGCTCCTGGCCTATCTCCAAGGGGTACCTTCAATATTCTCGTTAGCCCACTGCACTCTGGACCAGTATAAATAAATCTGAGAAGATCATTTATTATAATTATGTTATGTTAAATTTAAGTGGACTGTATTGGTTATTAAACAACTGATCAATCAGGAGAAGAGGTAGAGAACACACAGTTAAATTAACATGACCAACACTCACCTAATTAACAGCATCATAGTGGTGTATCGTAGATCATTGACTAGCTAAAGTACATCTACTGTGCGTAAAATATCATTGGCCAAAACAAATTGCAAGCAGAGTACTTAGCTTTAGATGAGGGAGTCGTCCGTTGTTGACGTCCTCCTGCATCTGATCGCGATGGTATTAGCTGTCTCGCGAGTCAAGGAAGGTTAATTTCCGTTCACTCTTATACGCCCACGAGACTGAGCGTTAGTTAACATGTGGTTGGTCGGGGTAGCAATCAGATCCTCTCACTAATCCGACCTTTTGTACTGTTTATACTTATAACTTACATATTACGTATATCCCGCTTAATGCCCCACTAGTTTATACACATTCACAGTCTCGATACTTGAATTTCGAGTAGATAACTTGCGATATGTTAGTTCATTTCAACGGTCCAATATGGCGGTCGGGGATGGCGTAAACAAGCTAGCCTCGCCCGGTACAATCAACCCCTGATTATTTACAACTCGGTTTCACTATATTCACCATTTCCCAAGTTCATCGAATATATTTCAGTCTCTTCTAAGATGAACTCCCCAGCATCAGGGTTACGACTTTATCCGCCGTATGGTCATTTCACTCCAGTTCAAATAGGCCTATGGCCGCGTCACTGCCGGCGGCACTCTTATTTCACAATTATTGTCCGATTACTGGACCTCCTGGACCGTTGTCCCACTTGATATTCCTCACGTCACTGGATATTCCTCAACATTACGAAGGAGGTAATTAAACCGATTTGGTGGGCGGAGTCTCCAAATTCGACAGGCCATTTCACCACCTGATCTCGGGTCGCTAGGCTCGCTGTTCACTCTCTGCCCATTCCCCCCCCCCCGCCCAGCCTCTTCCCGCTTCCCCCCTGCTGGTATGATGGTTTCTTTAAAACCCCCATCCCCGGGGTTCATTTAAGGATATCTGTTCTTTTTGGGAAAAATTTTAAAAAAATTTTAATTTTTCGGAAAATACCAAATTTTCCAGGGGGCCCGGGCAGAGTTCGTTGTTGACGATTCAAATTGTATTCGTAAATTTTTGCGACTTTTTTTACGTACAAAATTTTTGTTTTTTTCGTTAGGGAATCCACTGCAAGGTATCATTATCGCCCAAAAATTGGGGTTTCGCTAATATTTATCTCCAAAAATTTTTACCCAAAAAATAATCAGCAAATTTGACACCACATAAATGGTGGTTAATTCCAACTAGGTAAAGTAAGTAATTTAATTTAAACCCAAATTTTAGTTATAGACATGAAAAAGAGAAAATTTTTATTACAGAAAGTTTAAGGACTGCTCCATACGCAATTTAAAAGTTAAAAAAAAATTTGGAGTGTATTTTCCCTCCAGGGGGGGTTTAACCCCGGGGAAAAACCCTCTAACATTGGTTTTTTCCCCATAATCCCCCAATTAATTCTTCCCACCTGTTAACAAATTTCCCTCGGGGGGGGGTTTCATCCCGCAATTTTCCCCTTTTTTTTCCCTTTTCTTAAAATTTAATTTTCCCCCCCAAAAGGGGGTTCTCTTCTTTAAATTTTTTTGGGAATATTTATAATTAGGGGGTTTTTAACTTTTTAAAACCCCCTTTCAGTATCCCAAGTCCCCCCCAATCTTTGCTCCCCCCAAACTTCATCCCCGGGATTTCTTTTTTTTTTCCCCCCTTTTTAAACCTGAGGGGAATTACGTTCCCCCCCTGAGAGGATTTTTGGGCCCCTTTTTTGGGTCATTACCCCTTTTCCATATATCTTCATTGCCCTTCATTGACGTCACCCGGGGGAAAATTTTGTCCAATTGTTGTTTACTCATTATGTCACCGGGGGCCCCCCGTGGGTTTAAGGATTTATCGTCGCCTGAAGTAAAAAACGGATTTGAAGCCCCCCCAAATAAGACACTTCTGAATCTAAACGTTTTCGGGATAAGGGGGATTGCTAGATCCTCTGGCCACAGAAATCTTTGTAACCCCGATCCGTCTCTTAAAACCCCACCCCAGGAAATTTTACTTATGTCTGCCGTAAAGGCATACCTATTAACTCTGAAATTCAATAACACATCACCCAATTTCTCCGTCAGCGACGGACCTGTATCAAACAATCGTTCAAACTAGGAAATTTTTTCCCCAAAACTACAATTAAACACGATCCTAAAAGGGGGGGGTTTTTTGGAATCCTTCTTCACTCTGTGATGAGGGTAGTGGCCAAAATTTGGCTTGTTTGGGGGTCCCCCTTTTATGAACTGATTATTTAACTGTTCAAAGATCCCAAAAGGGGGTAAAAAAACCGGTGTCTTACCCCCGGGAGTTTGGGCCCCTTTTAACGGGACCCATCGCCATCCGGAAAAGGGTAGTTCCGGAGGGGTTTTTTCCATGGGATGAACCCAGTATTGTCCAGACTAAATTTAACATCCTTCAGGTATTTCCCGAGTGAAGGAATCTTGGGACTTTCTTCATTTACATTAACCCCCGATACTGCCCCTTTCCCCCTAACTTTTGGGTTTTTGGGTTTTTTAAAACCCCTTTTATAGAAGAATATGTACTGGGGGGGGGGATTTCGTGCGTAAGAAAACAGTGATTTTTTTTTTGGCTTTCCATCATTCATTACGGAGAAGGGGCCAAAAAGACATCCTGCACCCGTGTTAAAAAGGGCTTGCACCCCTTTTTTTTATAACCCCCTTTTTAAAACCAAAAAAGGCTGCCCCTTATTTTCCCATTACCGAGTCAAATTTTTGACCACAGATGGTGCCAGTTTCACTTTTTCTGTGGGGAGTCTCTGCTTGGTGGCATTCCCACAGTGGAGACCTTTTTCCCGGGAGTCTATCCACGATTTCTGCATTTTAAAAAGGGTCTTTCTCTGCCCAGACCGACGTTTACATAAACCGTGTCATATGACTGGGCCCTTTTTTTCTGAGAGAAAACCCGACAATTTTTTTAAAGTGGTAGGGTCCCCCCCTTTTTTTCTTTCATCCCATTAAAAGGGGGCCGCTTTTTTAAAGTACGTTGTATCCCCCGATCTAACAATGCTTTTTGTCTTGATTTACGCCATTTATCTTTAACGTCATGCCCCCAAAAAAGGGAAAAGGTTTTTCTAAACCATTACGAACGTTAGCTGCAAGCTTTACGTGGGATGTATGTCGGGGGGGTTATCCTTACCATTCAGGATTACCCGCTCTTTAAAAACAAAGATTTTGGGGGCCCGCCATTATTGCATTGGTGACAAGTATTCAGTTTGGTCTGGCAATCCCCCCATTATGATTACCAAGAAAGAAAACCGGTTCAGCTCATCCCCAAAAACCCCACTTTCGCATCCAAGGAATTATAGGTAACGCAGAGTTTAGAGAGATGGGTTTCAAAAAAAGAGACAATCTCTCTCTCTTGGCTCAAAACCCCTTTCCCCCCCCCCACCCTTATTGGGGGGGTTTTTTATTTCTGTCTTGTTGGACAACCACTTTTTTTGGGCCCTGTCACTTGATATTAAAAAACCCTTTTTGTGGGTTTTGGGGTTTTAACTTTATTTTTGGGAAATTTTCCCTTTTTTGGGAAATTAGTTTAAATCAACGTCATATGACCAGTATTCTTAAAAAATGGGTGGGGTTTTTTGTAACCCAAAAATTAATTTTTAAAAACCCCCCCTTATCTCTCCCAACCCGAAGTAAAACCTTTTTGGGACTTGTTAGATAACCACTCATCTCTTATTTGGGTTTAATTTATTTTTAACTACCGGGGGAAAGAACCAACTTGCATTCTCCAAATTGTGTTTGTTATCAAAAAACTGGGGGGCCCCCAGTTTGATCCAAACTGTTAAACCCCTTTTTTGTTGTGCCCGGGGGTTTTAAATTTTAAACCCCCGCCATTACTAAAAAAACTGTATGCTGTTCTGAGTTACCAAAACCTCTAGCAGGGCGAACAGTTTTTAAAGTCGTTTTCATTCGGGGGAAAAAATGGGAAAGGGGGGCATCTCCCCCCAATTGTCCCTTTAAATAAATCAACTTGGCAAACTTTCCAGTCCTTCCGACGGGACCATTGCCTTGAAAAAATTTACCAAAATTTCCCCCCCCCCCGGCTGGGGAACCGGGAAAAAAATTTTTCTTCCGGGAGTCTGGGGGGGGACACTTTTTTTTCCGCGGGGGGTTGGCCCCCCCCGTCACTCATATTTTTAACCTACCTAGTACCCTTTTACAAATAAATTCTTCCCAAAATTTTTTATATTGTCGTAACAGTGTATCTCGTTCCTCCCGTCCCCCAAACATCCAGTAACTCAACTTCATAGATTTGAACCACTTCCGTCGACGCGTACCTGAGTTCTAGTAACTCAAAAAATTTTTTTTAAGTCAATAACCCCTTCGTCGACGGCTCGTTCACAAGTTCAAACACGTATTGTGTGTCTTTTTTAAAGTCCCTTCGACTTAAGACGCTTTCTTTGGCTTTAATATCCAGGGTTTTTTCCCCCCCGGGAGGGGAACCCACCAGGTTCAGTCATTGTTGAGAATTAATAAACTGACGTCACAAATTAAATAAATTGTTTTTAAAGGGGGATTCTCCCCCCCTTTTAAAACCCTTCTCATTTAAAAATTTCGTAAAAAAAGGGCCCCACGCCCCTTTGTGCCCCTTAAACCCCAAAATTTTAAAAAAATTTTGGCCCCCCTTTAATTAAAAAAATTCCAAAAAAAACCCCAAAAACCCAATTAATTAACTGTGTACTTTTATCACTTCCTATGATCAGTCATTTTTTTATTAATTAATTATTCAATAATGATTATTTCACTAATCACACCCGGGGTTTAGGACGGACCAACAGGCGCTGGGGGGGAAATTTTGAGAGATAAGTCTATCTGGGACCCCTACAAAAAAAAAAACCCCGGGGGAGGTGACAGCTGAAAATTTTTTCCGCAGTCCCCCTTTAAAGGGATGTGAGAACTTTCCCCGCTCCTGGCCGCACCCGGGGGACCTTCAATATTCTCGTTAGCCCACTGCATTTGGGGCCAGTATAAATAAATCTGAGAAGATCATTTATTAAAAATTATGTTATGTTAAATTTAAGGGGGCCGTTTTGGGGTTTTTAAACAAAAAACCCAATCAGGAAGGGGGAGAAAAACACACAGTTAAATTAACATGACCAACACTCACCTAATTAAAAAGGCATCAAGCGGTGTTTCGTAGATCGTTGACCAGCAAAGTACATCAAACTGTGCGTAAAATATCATTGGCCAATAAAAAATTCGCAAGCAGAGATTTTTTTTTAAATGAGGGGACCCGTTGTTGAGTCCTCGGGTCTGATTCGATCGGTTTTATTAGCTGTCTTCGGTAAAGGGGGTTTTAAAATTTTCCCGGGGGACTCTTATCCCCCCCCCAGACCGAGCGTTAGTTAACATGGTTTCGGGGGAATGATCCCTACTAATCCATTTTTGAAAATGTTTATACGTATAATTTTTCATTTTGATACCCCCGGGTTAATCCCCCACTAGTTTATACAATTTACATTTCCGGGTACTTGAATTTCGAGTGGGAAAATTTTTTTGGGGATATTTTTAATTTTTTTTCAACCACGTCCAATATGGCGGTCGGGGATGGGGGAACCCAAAAACCCCGGCCCGGGGGAATCAACCCTGATTATTTACAACTCGGTTTCACTTTTTTCAATTTCCCAAAGGGTTTATCGAATATATTTCAGCCCCTTTAAAAAGAACTCCCAATTTTGGGTTCACTTTATCCTGCCGTATGGTCATTTCCCCCCATTCAAAAACCCTGGCCCCCTCACCGCTGGCGGCACCCTTTTTTTTACAATTATTGTCCATTACTGGACCTCCTAAAACCCTTCCCCCGATATTCCCCGGCCCCTGGGGGTTTTCCACATTAGAAAGGAGGGAATTAAATCCCATTTGGGGGAGTCTCCAAATTCGACAGGCCATTTCACCACCTGATCTCGGGGCGCTGGCTCGCTGTTCACCCCCGCCCATTCCCCCCTCCCTGCCCCGCCCTTTTCCCCCCTTTGCTGGTATGATGGTTCTCATTTCATACCCCCATGTACCAGCTACACTAAGGATATCTGTTCATATTGGAAAGTTTATCAATTAAACTTTCGGAAAATACCAATATTTTCCACAAACATTGTGCTGTTAAAAAAAGGGGCGATATGCTGTTATAGTGAACATTGTGCTGTTAAATAGTGACGATAGTGTGTTATGTGAACATTGTTGTGTTATATTGAACATTGTGCTGTGTTAAATAGTGACGATAGTGCTGTTATAGTGAACATTGTTGTGTTATAGTGAACAGTGTTGTGTTATAGTGAAATAGTGCTGTTTTAGTGGCCCCGAAAATTTAGCTACAACGACCACATTCAAAGCCCCGTTGGGGAGCCCTGAAAACCCAGCCAACGACCACATTAAAAACTTAGTTTTTGGGTAATAACCCCCGCTACAACGACCACACAAAGCCCCGTTGTATGGCCCTCAATACCCCCGCTACAACGACCACATTCAAAGCCCGTTGTAGTGGCCTTTAAACCCAGCTACAACGACCACATTCAAAGCTCGTTGTAGTGGCCCCAAAAAAACCCGCTAACAACGACCACATTCAAACTCAGTTTTAGTGCCCCCCAGAACCCAGCTACAAAAACCACATTCAAAGCCACTGTTCTGAGGGGGGACAAATTTTTTTTTTCCCAAGGTTAAAACCCTTTTACAACCTCACAGGGGGGGTTTTGGGGGGTTTTGATCCGGGGAACCCATGTATTATTTCATTCTACAATAACATTGTTATAAATGTGATTTTTATTTTAAAAAAATTTATTACAATTAATAATCTTGTTTTAAAAATTTTTATTATAATAATAAGGAAGCGCCCAAAACCCCCCGGATTATACAGCTCCTGTGGGGGGTGTGTAAGGTATTCAGGTTTAATTCAAGGAACTGGAGCACAGATCCAGTTCCCAGATCAAAGTCCTCACCAGCATCAAGGAACCTTCCTTGAGGGGGGTTTCAAACAGCAGCTCTGTATGCCCCCGAGGGGTTTAGGCCCTAGTTTTTTGGATTAAAAAATAATTATCTTCAGACAATTATCTTGAACTTAGTATTCAAGAATCAAACTTCAACTTACAATGTTATGTAGTTTTTTTTTAAACTATGGGGGGGTGGGGGAAACAGGGGGGTTAAAAATTCTGCTTCAGTTGGGGGGGCCGGGGGCCACCCCCCGGGGGGGGTAGAAACTTTGGGGTGTTTAGTAAGTGTATTCAGGAAACATTGATTACCAACAAAGCAGCATATGTGTAAAAAACCCCGGATAACCCAAAAAAAATTTTGGAAATGACTTTTTCCATTGGGGCCTTTAATTATTTCCTTTTTGGCCCCTTTAACTTATTTCCTTTTTGGTCCTTTTTTTTCCCCCATTTCTTTTTTTTTTCCCCCCTTTGGGGCCCTTTTTTAACTATTTCCAGGGGCCCCCTTTTTTAACTATTTACGGGGGTTTTTAATTATTTCCACGGGCCCTTTTTTAAATTTTTTTCAGGGGGTTTTAACTTTTTTTTTTGGGGTTTTTTCCCCTTTTTAACTTTTTCCCTTTGGGGTTTTTTTTTAAGGGTCCTTTTTTATTGGGGTCCTTTTTTTCTTTGGGCCCTTTTTTTATTGGGGACCTTTTTTTTCCCATTGGGGCCCTTTTTAACTTTTTCCCTTTTGGGGGGCCCTTTTTTAACTTTTTCCAGGGGGCCCTTTTTTGGGTTACCTTTAATAATTTTATTTAAAAAAAAATAGTTGGGTTTGGTGTCTTTACACGGGTTTTCTTTTTCCCACCCATAAAAAAATGGCCGGGGTTTTGGGGATTTGGGGGGGGGATCCTGGGTGAGTGGACTGGTGGGGGTGGCACCCCGGGGTGTTAGTGGACGGGGTGTGGGTGCACCGGGGTGTTAGGGGACTGGGGGGGCCACCCTTTGGGTGTTGGGGACTGGTGGGTGGCATCCTGGGTGTTAGGGGGGACTGGTTTGGGTGCATCCTGGGTTTGGGCCGGGGGGGTGCCCCCTGGGTGTTGGGGGGGGGTGGGGTGGCACCCTTTGGGAAAAAACTGAAAAAAGGGGAAATGCTCAGCATAAAAAGGGGCTTTCTATATAGTAGTGGATATGTCATTGATGTCGCTATGGTCGATCCCTTTTGTACTTGTAGAAATAAAAATATTACAGTGGTACTCACTTAAAAGCAGTCCCAACCCCAAAAATTATGGAAGGGTTTTTTTTGGGGGGCTGAAATGGATTAACCTAATTTTTTTTATTTCTTATGGAAAAAAAATTTCCCTTTGGATCGGCACCGAATGGGCTGGGAAAATTTTGCCTTTTTTAAGTAAAATGTTTTATTATTATATTATGTATTATTATTATTCATGATCAATGTTTGTACAATATGGATGACATTTTGGGCCCCCCAAAGGAAAAAAAGTCACTGATTTTGGGTTATCCCCCCGGGAATCTAAAATGTATGTATGATAATTTGTGTAATTAATGGGACCTGAATAAACACGAGGTGTGTTTCAGAAAAACCCCTTAAAAAAAGCAAATATTTCAGGCAAGCTTAAGACAACTTAAGAATAATAAAATGACTAATTGGTAAATTTTATTAGACTCTTTTGGGGGTTGTTTTAAATTTTGAAAAAAACAATGAATACAAAATAATTGAATATCCTATTGGGAAAGTTTTATGCCTTTTTTCAAGTTTTTTTTTAAATATTACAGGTTTGACTGTGATTATGGGTTATTAGGATTCTACCATATTAATATAAGTTTATTTTGGAATAACATAAATACAATTATCACACATAGTAATATAATTTTTAAAATTTTTAGGGGGAAAAAAACTTAAAGTGATTTTTTTTCCCCAAAAGTCTTTTTTGGGTTTTTTTTTTTGCCCCCAAGTATTTTAAATTTTCATTTAGGCTTAGGGAAAAAATGTATATACAGTGGTACCCGGGATACAACTTGAACAATTATGTAATTATTTTTAAAATGCTTTTGTGGTATTTTTTGGGGGCTGAAAAAATTAATCTAATTTTCGTTATTCCTTATAGGGGAAAAAAATTTTTTGGTACTCGAACAGATCGGCCTTTTTAAAAACCTTTAAAGGAAATTTTAAAAAGATCCCGGGCCAAAAATTTTTAATATAATTTTTAATTTCCCTTTAGGCACAACAATACAATTGGTGCCTGCAGAAGGAAGCTGTCCACCCTCTGGGAAAAATTTTTATCTTCATTTTTTGGGGGGGAAATTTTTTTTTTTTGGAAATTTGGGGTAAATGGGCCAAGATTCTTGTGTTATTTGATATATAAGGGGGCCCTGTTAGGGTTAAAAAAAAGATAATAAAGTACTTTGCAGCACAAACAGGTGAACAAAAAACCAAAGTTTACATTGGAAAGTGATCAAAGTTTAAAAAAAAAGATTGCAAGAATGT
>WNWK01042853.1:0-15788 GCA_009830355.1 Cherax destructor | reverse complement strand
ACACACACACACACACATGGCGGGAGAGGACCCAGTAGCGGCCAGTGAAGGGGCGGGCCAGGAGTTTTGACTGGGCCCCTGAAACCCCTAGGAAGTACAACTAGGTGAGTACACACACACACACACACACACACACACACACACACACACACACACACAGCTTCCAACCAAGTGAAGTTGAGGGAAAAGGGCCAAGTCATTATAATGTGTATATATATATCTAGAAAAAAAAGGGTTTGGGAGGTAAGAGGTAAAGAAGTGGTAAGAAGGTAGGGGAAAGGAGGGGAAAGGTGGGGAAGGGGTGGGAAAGGGGAGGCAAGGGGAGGCGTGAGGGGTGGCTAGAGGGCAAGAGGTAAGGGGTGGGCAAGTGGGTAAGTAGGTAAGAAGATGGGCAAGTAGGTAAGTGGGGGGTGGTGGGGGAGGTGGCAAGTAGGTGGGCAAGAGGTGGCGGGGTAGGCGGGGTAGGCGAGAGGGCGGAGGTGGAGGTGGGGAAGGTGGGAAGGGTGGGCAGGGGGGGGGAAGGGGTAAGAGGGGGGCCCAGGTGGGGAGGGGGGGCAAGTGGGTAAGAAAGGGGTGGGAAGGAAGGGAGGGGAAGGAAAAGAGGAAGCAAGAGGTGGTGGAAAAGGTATGCAAGAGGTAGGGAAAGTGGAAGGGGGAGGGATTTTGGAGGTACTGGGAGGTGGAAGGCCCGGGGGGGAAGAGGAGCAGGGGACCCCAGGGGTGTTGACAAGGAAGTGGGGGGTGGAAGTGGTGGTATAATATGTCTTTTTGGACAGAAAACCCGCCCCTCAGACTAGCATATTTATAAGTCCACACCCACAACAACCAGCTTCCGGGCTAAAAATATCAGTTCTATGAAGTGTCCAGTGACTATATATGCATACATATAGAAACCAGAAGGAAGGAAGGAGATGAAAGGAAGGTAGGTAGGTAGGTAGGAATGTAGGAAGGAATGTAGGAAGGAATGTAGGAAGGCATGTAGGAAGGCATGTAGGAAGGCATGTAGGAAGGCATGTAGGAAGGCATGTAGGAAGGAAGGTTGGAAGGAAGGTATGTTGGAAGGAAGGTATGTTGGAAGGAAGGTATGTTGGAAGGAAGGTATGTTGGAAGGAAGGTATGTTGGAAGGAAGGTATGTTGGAAGGAAGGTATGTAGGAAGGAAGGTAGGAAGGAAGGCAGGAAGAAAGGCAGGAAGGAAGGAAGGTAGGAAGGAAGGCAGGAAGGAAGGAAGGAATGACGACCCAGAAACAACAACCAGCTTCCAGAAGCTTTTTTAGTTTGATATCTTTATTATGCACCCCATACCCATCCTGTGGGCGGTAGTCAAAAGATTACAGAGGTACATAATGGGTCCAGGGACTGGACCTCAAAGTTTGATGGCTGAGCAAGTTACAAAGGTAATGAACTCAGATGGTCACAATCATGACAAGTTACAAAGGTATTTGCAGATTACAGAGGTATATATAGGGTCCAGAGACTGGGCCCCAAAGTTTTGATAGCTGAACAAGGTACAATGGTAATTAATTCACTAGTTACAAGGTAATGAATCATGTAAGTAAATTTACTTACGTCTGTACATGGTTGCACTCATGAACAAATTATAAAGCAATGAGCAATCTATTAGTCTACACCCAGCCACAACTGTAATGAGTTATTGGTGCAAATTTTAATTGTTGGGTCACACACACACACATATACATATACACATACACACGCATACATGTATATACATACACACATACACGCTAATAGCAATTCTATGAAGTGTCCAGTGATTATATATGCATATATATAGAAACCAGAAGGAAGGAAGGAATGTAGGAAGGAAGGTTAGAAGGAATGTAGGAAGGAAGGTTAGAAGGAATGTAGGAAGGAAGGTTAGAAGGAATGTAGGAAGGAAGGAAGGTCGGAATGATGACCCAGACACAACAACCAGCTTCCAGAAGCTTATAGCAGTTCTAGGCACGTGTCCAGTGACTATGTGTGTATATATAGAAACCAGAAGGAAGAAAGGAAGGACGAGATGAAAGGTAAGGAAGGAAGGTAGGTAGGTAGGTAGGTAGGTAGGTAGGTAGGTAGGTAGGTAGGTAGGTAGGTAGGTAGGTAGGTAGGAAGGAAGGAAGGAAGGAAGGAAGGAAGGAAGGTAGGTAGGTAGGTAGGAAGGAAGGAAGGAAGGAAGGAAGGAAGGAAGGAAGGAAGGAAGAAAGGAAGGAAGGAAGGTAGGTAGGAAGGAAGGAAGGAATGTAGGAAGGAAGGACCCAGACGACCATCAACCTAGGATAACTACCTAACACAACTGCCTGATACTACTTTGAAGAAAACTGCTCAGAAGAGATGTTTTGTCTGTGCATATACAAAAAAAACACCCACAAAAATGCAGACACTCTCGTTTTATGTGTGAGAAATGTAAAACACCACTGTGCATAGAACCATGTTTCAAAGAGTTCCACAAGCTGCAGAACGTCTACGAACATGTCCAGTGACTGTACATTTGTATATATATTATTGAACAATAGTAATAAAGATTTTGTTTGTATTGTTGGTTTGTGTAAACAAATTTTGTAAACAATATATACTAATGTTTATGCTATTATTGTGTTGCATACAACAAATGTATATAGTATATACATTGCACCTTACCTTGGTCTCACATGCCACATAAGTTACGTATAAAAAGAAAATAGTGAAAAATCCAAGAAATCTACAAATGGAAGTAAACAAATGTTTACTGAGTGAGTGGCATTCGCCGCTGTTGCCATAAGCGGCTCATTTTCTGCCAACTTACACCTCCATATCTCGGTAAGTATTGATAGCAAAAAACTGTTTTTAGGATAAAAACAATCAGAAAAATAATCTTAACATTTTGATAAGAAAAAATAATTTTTTTTTTCGAATATTTCCCGACATAGAATGACAGTTACAGTAAGGGGTCTCCGACAGTCAAAGGGTTAACCCTTAAACGGTCCAAACTTATATATACGTTAGTACTGCTACTGCCCCGAATATTTTGAAAAAAAAAAAAAATTCTATAGAAATAAAGAGCACATTTTTTTAAGTGTTATAGGATAAAAAAAAAAAATTGGGTCAGTACTTACCGAGATATGAGGCAGAGAAGTTGGCTTTGGATGCTCACCTGACAGCAACAGGAGTCCTGCCACTTGCAGAATCGTTGCCGATATACCTTTTTTCTCTTTTTTTATTATTTTTATATAATTTTTATGTTCTGATAATTACAATATATTCTAGGTACGTAGTAGGTTGGTAGACAGCAACTGTCCAGGGAGGTACTACCGTCCTGCCAAGTGAGTGTAAAACGAAAGCCTGTAATTGTTTTACATGATGGTAGGATTGCTGGTGTCTTTTTTCTGTCTCATAAACATGCAAGATTTCAGGTACATCTTGCTACTTCTACTTACACTTAGATCACACTACACATTCATGTACAAGCATATATATACTCACCCCTCTGGGTTTTCTTCTAATTTTTTACTAGTTCTTGTTCTTATTTCCTCTTATCTCCATGGGGAAGTGGAATAGAATTCTTCCTCCGTAAGCCATGCTTGTTGTAAGAGGCGACTAAAATGCTGGGAGCAAGGGGATAGTAACCCCTTCTCCTGTATATATTACTAAATGTAAAAGGAGAAACTTTCGTTTTTCCTTTTGGGCCACCCTGCCTCGGTGGGAAACGGCCGACGTGTTGAAAGAAAGAAGAAGAATTACAATTTATAGTAGTTCTTGTGATTTCATAGCCAATCTTTGTTCTGACACTAATATTAGGTACTGAAATTGTACTCATAATAATAATAATAATAATAATAATAATAATAATAATAATAATGAATGATGTAAAGAGAGTAGTAAGGGAGAAAAAGTTAGTATATGAGAGGTTTTTACAAAGTAGAAGTGATGCAAGGAGGGAAGAGTATATGGAGAGAAAAAGAGAGGTTAAGAGAGTGGTGAAGCAATGTAAAAAGAGAGCAAATGAGAGAGTGGGTGAGATGTTATCAACAAATTTTGTTGAAAATAAGAAAAAGTTTTGGAGTGAGATTAATAAGTTGAGGAAGCCTAGGGAACAAATGGATTTGACAGTTAAAAATAGGAGAGGAGAGTTATTAAATGGAGAGTTAGAGGTATCGGGAAGATGGAGGGAATATTTTGAGGAGTTGTTAAATGTTGATGAAGATAGGGAAGCTGTGATTTCGTGTATAGGGCAAGGAGGAAATAACATCTTGTAGGAGTGTGGAAGAGCCAGTTGTGAGTGTGGGGAAGTTCGTGAGGCAGTGGGTAGAATGAAAGGGGTAAGGCAGCTGGGATTGATGGGATAAAGATAGAAATGTTAAAAGCAGGTGGGGATATAGTTTTGGAGTGGTTAGTGCTATTATTTAATAAATGTATGGAAGAGGGTAAGGTACCTAGGGATTGGCAGAGAGCGTGTATTGTTCCTTTGTATAAAGGCAAAGGGGACAAAAGAGTTGCAAAAATTATAGGGGAATAAGTCTGTTGAGTGTACCTGGTAAAGTGTATGGTAGAGTTATTATTGAAAGAATTAAGAGTAAGACAGAAAGCAGGATAGCAGATGAACAAGGGGCTTTAGGAAAGGTAGGGGTGTGTAGACCAAGTGTTTACAGCGAAACATATAGGTGAACAGTATTTGGATAAGGGTAAAGAGGTTTTTGTGGATTTATGGATTTGGAAAAGGCGTATGATAGGGTGGATAGGGGGCAATGTGGCAGATGTTGCAGGTGTATGGAATAGGAGGTAGGTTACTGAAAGCAGTGAAGAGTTTTATGAGGACAGTGAGGCTCAAGTTAGAGTGTGTAGGAGGGAGGGGACTATTTCCTAGTAAAAGTGGGCCTTAGACAAGGATGTGTGATGTCACCGTGGTTGTTCAATATATTTATAGATGGGGTTGTAAGAGAAGTGAATGCGAGGGTCTTGGCAAGAGGTGTGGGGTTAAAAGATAAAGAATCAAATACAAAGTGGGAGTTGTCACAGTTGCTTTTTGCTGATGACACTGTGCTTTTGGGAGATTCTGAAGAGAAGTTGCAGAGGTTGGTGGATGAATTTGGTAGGGTGTGTAAAAGAAGAAAATTGAAAGTGAATATAGGAAAGAGTAAGGTGATGAGGATAACAAAAGATTAGGTGACGAAAGATTGGATATCAGATTGGAGGAGAGAGTATGGAGGAGGTGAATGTATTCAGATATTTGGGAGTGGACATGTCAGCAGATGGGTCTATGAAGGATGAGGTG
This sequence comes from Cherax destructor, assembly GCA_009830355.1. Lineage (NCBI taxonomy): Eukaryota > Metazoa > Arthropoda > Malacostraca > Decapoda > Parastacidae > Cherax > Cherax destructor. The sequence goes on along the minus strand of WNWK01042853.1, from coordinate 10,538 downwards.
AATCATAGAATTGATGAGGGAAAAAGGGTGAGTGGAGCACTTCGGAGTCTGTGGAGACAAAGAACTTTGTCCATGGAAGTAAAGAAGGGAATGTATGAGAGTATAGTTATACCAACACTCTTATATGGGTGTGAAGCATGGGTGATGAATGTTGCAACGAGGAGAAGGCTGGAGGCAGTGGAGATGTCATGTCTGAGGTCAATGTGTGGTGTGAATATAATGCAGAGAATTCGGAGTTTGGAAATTAGGAGGAGGTGCGGGATTACCAAAACTATTATCCAGAGAGCTGAGGAGGGTTGTTGAGGTGGTTCGGACATGTAGAGAGAATGGAGCGAGACAGAATAACTTCGAGTGTATAAATCTGTAGTAGAGGGAAGGCGGGGTAGGGGTCGGCCTAGGAAAGGGTGGAGGGAGGGGGTAAAGGAAGTTTTGTGTGCGAGGGGCTTGGACTTCCAGCAAGCATGTGTGAGCGTATTTGATAGGAGTGAATGGAGACAAATGGTTTTTAATACTTGACGTGCTGTTGGAGTGTGAGCAAAGTATCATTTATGAAGGGATTCAGGGAAACGGCAGGCCCGGGCTTGAGTCCGGAGATGGGAAGTACAGTGTCTGCACTCTGAAGGAGGGTGTTAATGTTGCAGTTTTATAACTGTAGTGTAAAGCACCCCTCTGGCAAGACAGTGATTGAGTGAATGATGATGAAAGTTTTTCTTTTTCGGGCCACCCTGCCTTGGTGGGAATCGGCCGATGTGTTAATAAAATAATAAAAAAAATAAAGACTGAAAATTTGAAACCCAAACAAGTGTTCAATTGTGATGAAACAGGCTTGTTTTGGATGAAAATACCAAACAGGACCTACATTACTCGGGAGAAAAGGCACTGCCAGGACACAGGCCTATGAAAGACAGGCTAGCTCTCTTGTTGTGTTATAATGCTAGTGGGGATTTTAAAGTGAAGCCTTTACTGGTGTATCACTCAGAAAATCCCAGAGTGTTCAAGAAACACAATGTCGTCAAAAATAGATTGTGTGTTCTGGAAAGGTAATCACAAGGCATGGATCACAAGGCAAATTTTCAAATACAGTGGTCCCTCGGTTTTCGTGCATCTCCAAACTCAAACATTTATGTAAGTGTATTTTCGTGAGTGCTGTTGCAAGTGTATTTTTGGGGGTCTGGAATAGACTAACCTATGTGACATTATTTCTTTAGGAAGTAAATTCGTTCGGTAATGGCACTTGAGCAGCATTCTGGAACGAATTTTCGGCGAAAACCGAGGGACCACTGTAGTGGGTCCATCAAGTGTTTGGCCCCAGTGTGAAAAAATACCTCCTGGAAAATAAATTGCCACTCAAGTGCCTCCTGTTACTGGATGTTATGGGGTATTATGGACTTGTTATGGGGGCTATTGGAACCCAGCATGTATTGTTGAAATTAAATAACATGAATGCCTAATTATATTGAATTAATCAGAAGTACTGTTTAGGAGAGTTTAATAGGCTTGGCCAGCCTTAAAAACTTAAGAGCTGATTAAACTGATTTTCTCAATATAATAGGTTATATAAATAATGCACACATTTTATTAACTAATTAACCCTTTGACTGTTTCGGACGTATATTTACGTCTTACGAGCCAATGTTTCAGACGTATTTATACGCCTAAATTCTAGCGGCTTCAAATGAAGCGGGAGAAAGCTGATAGGCCTACATGTGAGAGAATGGGTCTGCGTGGTGGGTGTGCGCAGTATGAAAAAAATCGGGGACCCAGTGGTGCATTGTGGGAGCGCCATGTTTGTAGTCCTTGTTCACCATGCCTGGCAGTAAGAAGTACCTCACTCCCCGGCGAATTGGAGGCCTTCACTTCCCAAGTGATAGTTCTAACAGCGATGGAAGTGCCAGTGAAAGTGAATTCCATGGTTTTCAAGAGGGTGTGACCGAAAGCAGTGCCCAGGATAACATAATTAGTGATGAAAACCCAGATGACCCACAGCCTTCCACCTCTGGTGCTGGGCGTCTCATTCACGTTCACCTGTACGAAACGAAAGAGGAAACTATTTCCCGTGTAGAAGACTCTGATGTGAGCAGTGTAAGTGATGATGACAGTGATTTCAAAGTTATTGAAAGCAGTTCTAGTGGCGACAGTGAGGGAGATTATTCTCCAGTGAAGCGGCAGTATGTACGACGCAACATGCGTTCTGGTAGTGTGCCATATGCTATTCCAAGGAAAAGGAGTAAATCTCGGAGAACATCTCTTGGCCCTACACCAATAATTGATAATGAAGATGACGATATTGTTACAATGGGGATGCGTAATGTGCGTGGGGCAGGTGGTGGTGTTGGCGGTGGCATGAGTCATGTGCCACCACGAGCGGGCCACGCTGCTACCCACGCTGCTAACTCAGCACAACCACCATCAACCACCCCACACTTCCACAACCTGCACAACCACAACCTGCACAGCCACAACCTGCACAACCACAACCTGCACAACCACAACCACCTGTCAATATCCAGTACGCACCAGCAGACCGCATCTGGGATTGGCAGCAAGGTGACAATTTTGTTCCCAATCCCCATGACTTTGATGAAGCACAAAGTGGAATACGGCCATCGTGTACACTTGGGAACAATGCTACTGAACTGGAATGCTTTCAGTTATTCTTCGATGAACCCCTGATGGACATTATTGTCAGGGAAAGCAACACATACTATGAGTACACCATGGCAAACACATTTCTTTCACCAAATTCACGGCTACACCAGTGGAAGGACACAACTGTGGCAGAGATGTACTTGTTCTTTGCCACAATAATGCTTATGCCACATGTTTATAAGCACACTGTCACCACATACTGGTCGACAGAACGCCTGATTTCAACCCCAGGTTTTAGTGATATTATACCAGTGAATCGTTTTTTGATACTGTTGCGTATGCTTCACTTTTCTGATAAAACAAGACCTGACAGAAACGACAGGTTATATAAGATCAGGAATGTGTTCATGTACCTGAAACAAAAGTGTTGTATGTATTTTTATCCCTTCAGGAAGCTTGTTATTGATGAGTCTTTGATTTTGTTCAAAGACAGACTGTCATTCAAGCAGTATATACCAAGCAAGAGGAAACGCTTTGGTATAAAGTTATTTGTACTGTGTGATTGCAAAAGTGGTCTGGTTCTGGATCTAATTGTGTACACTGGCAGTAATACATTGAGAGATACCATGAAGTTATTGGGTATCTCTGGTGATGTGGTTAGAACAATGATGGAACCATATCTTGGTAAGGGGCATATATTATATACTGATAACTGGTACACGAGCCCTTTACTCAGTGATTTCTTGCGAGTGAACATGACAGACTTGTGTGGCACAGTGCGTGCAAATCGTAAACATATGCCTAGGTTTGACGCTGGCACTCGTAGAGGTGAAGTGCAGGTGTTTGCTGCCAATGATATCCTGGCAATTCGGTGGCAAGACAAACGTGATGTCACATTGTTGACATCAGTTCACAGACATGAAATGGTAGACAGTGGAAGACAGAATAGAGAGACCAATGAACCCATTCTAAAACCTGCAGCTGTGATGGACTACAACCTCAATATGCGCTTAGTGGATAAATGTGACATGCAGATTGGGTTTGCTGATTGTGTACGCAAAAGTTATAAGTGGTACATAAAACTCTTTTTCCATCTTCTTGACATTTCCATGCTGAATGCTTATAACATGTACAAGTTGAAGACCAACAACAAACCCAAATATGGTGAATTTTGTTTGTCAGTCATCAGACAAATAATATTCAAGTACCAAGGAGCAACACCTGCAATAGACCAGCGCCCACGAAATTATCAACACATGCCCTCTGGTATGAGGCCTGGTGATCACTACCCCATACAAGTGCCTGCTACTACTCTCAAGAAAAATGCTCAGAAGAGGTGTTTTGTCTGTAAACATTCCACAAAACGCCCACAAACACGCAGAGAGACACTCGTTTTATGTGTGAGGAGTGTAAAGTACCACTGTGCTTATACCCATGTTTCAAAGAGTTCCACAAGCTGCAGGAGTTCTAGGAAAGTGTTCAGTGAGTGTACATATGTATATATATTATAGAACAATATTAATGAACATTTTTTGTCGTTGTTTGTTTGTGTAAACAAGTTTTGTAAACAATATAAACATACCATTGTTTGTGAAGTTATTGTGGTGCAAACAACGAGTGTATATATATACATTGCACCTTACTGTGGTCTCACAGGCCACATAAGTTACATAAAAAAAGAAAATAGTGAAAAAAACAAGAAATCTACGAATGGAAGTAAACAGAAGTTTACCGAGTCAGCGGAATTCGCCGATGTTGCCATACGCAGCTCAAATTGTGCCAACTTTACGCCTCCATATCTCGGCAAGTACTGATGGCAAAAATTTTTTTTTTAGGCTTAAAACAATCAGCAAAATAATCCTAACATTTTGATAAGAAAAAATAATTTTTTTTTTCGAATATTTCCCGACATAGAATGACAGTTTCAGAAAGGGGTCTCCGACAGTCAAAGGGTTAATTAATAGTTGCATGTCTCATTGTAATAACATAAGATATGTTGAGAGGATTTGCAAAGTGATGTGTTTATGTTTTGAGGGGGAGGAGCTTAGAGAGATGTTGTTTTCCCACAATGCTTTCTGAGAACAATGGCTGCTGGAGTGAGCTGGTGTTGTGGTAGGTGCTGATCTTATCTTGGCTTCAGGGCTGAATGAGTGCCCAAAAGGTAATGGGGAGGATTGTAGATCGATGTTACTATGACATTCAGTGATCTTCAGTGTATCAAGACACTGGAGGGTTAAGAAATGTTGAGAAAAAGAGAGTTGAAGGTGGCAGCTGAGCCATGTGCTTGGGAAAGGCTGATTATATGTTTAGGAGTGGAGACCTGTACATTATATGTATATACTTCTTAATATAGTTCTATTTTTATAATGTTGGTTTAAATAACCTTTGAGAGGAATGTGAAAGGACCAATAAGTTTTCAGATGCAGCAGCTAAACCTGAGTAAGTATCTTTAGCCTAATGTCCTCTTTTTACCCTAAGACCTTTTAAGTAAATACCCTATGCTAGTAAATGTAGAACCTTGATGATAAATAGGGGAAAAATAACATAACACTGGATAATGCTCCTGCACATCTTCCAAACTTGGTAAACTTGGTAGACCTACTGTGTAAGGACTTCAGTTTCATCACAGTGAAGTTCTTGCCTCCTAACACCATTCCTCTCCTCCAGCCCATGGACCAGTAGGTCATTTCTAACTTCAAAAAACTCTACACAAAAGCAGTGTTTGAAAAGTGCTTTGAAGTGACCTCAGACATTGAGTTGACCCTACGAGAGTACTGGAGAAATCACTTCAATATCTACAACTCCATAGGCCTTATAGGTAAGGCTTGGGAGGGAGTGACTTCCAGGACTTTTGAACTCTGCCTGGAGATAATTGTGGCCAGGTTGTGTCCAAGAGAGGGATTTTGAAGGGTTTGAGGCTGACCCTGACCCTGACGACCCTCTGCCTGTTGTTGAAGGTATTGTGACATTGGGCAAATCCCTGGGGTTGGAGGTGAGTGGCGAGGATGTGGAAGAGTTGGTGGATGACCACAATGAAGAGCTAACCACTGAAGAGTTGAAGATCAAGAAGACGAATGGAGAGGTAGAAACGATGAAGAAGAAAGAGACTGCTGTGGAAACTTTGAACTCCTTTTCTGTGCTACCAGATGAATGTGAGTTGTGAGTCGACTACTGGGAACGTCACAACGAATGACACCAAGGAAGTGGATAAGTCAGAGGACATCCCAGCGAAGACCATCTCTACTAAGGCCGTCGAGAACGTTTTGCACACCGCCAGTCGAGGTAAGATCATTGTTTTAGTTGGGGACAGTCAGATTAGGTTTATGGATAGGGCTTTTTGTCTTAAGGATAGGAATAGGAGGCAGAGGGTGTGTTATCCTTTGGCTGGGATGAAGGATATTGTGAGCCGTCTGGATGACATCTTGACAGGTAATGGGAGCAATCCTATTATCTGTCTTAGTGCTTGAAGCAACGATGTTGGCAAGCGTAGGAGTGAGGAGCTGACTAGCAGCTATAGGTCAGCAATAGACATAATTAGAAAGAAGGGTGGGAACCCTGTCATATGTGGTATTTTGCCAAGGAAAGGAGTTGGAAATGAATGGTTGTCCAGGGCAATTGGTGTCAATTGCTGGCTGGACAAATACTGTAAGGAAAATGCAGTAACATTCATTGACAACTGGGACCTCTTCTATGGCAGAAATGACATGTATGCCAGGGATGGGGTTCACTTATCTAGGTCTGGGGTGGGGGCACTGGCAACTGCAGTGGAGGGAGATGTTAGGGCTTTAACCCTTAAACGGTCCAAACGTATATATATGTTAGTACTGCTACTGCCCCAAACGTATATATACGTTTTATTTTTCATGCCTCCAAATTTGGCACGATTTGCCTGAGATGCCTGGTCAGCATAGAATGGGTCTTAACACTCGGTGTGCGCAATATTAACCCTTAAACTGTCCACACGTAGATATACGTTCACTCACGAAAGTGACCGAACGTATATCTACGTTTTATTTTACATTCGTTCAAATTTAGTGCAATAGGCCTGAGTCGCCTAGACAAGAGAGAATGGGTCTGCGCCCTCAGTGTGCGCAGTATGAAAAAAATCGGGGAAGCCAGGGTACCGCATGGTAGCCCCAGTTAGTTTCAGCTCCATCTTGGGTCAACATCATGGCACACCCCCGTGATTCACTCATGCCTCGTCGTATTAACACTCTACTATTCTCTGAAAGTGATAGAGAACGCGAGCTTAGTGGATTTGACAGTGATATAGCCACTAATAATCAAGGAATTAGTGAAACTATTGATGACAACCCAGATGACCCTCAGCCCATCACCTCTGGGGTGGCCAGTGTGGCCAGTGTGGACAGTGTGGCCATACCAGACCCTCAGCCCAGCACCTCTGGGGTTGCTAGTGTTACTACCCAAAGGCAGCTCCGCAAGAGGAAATTAGCATTTTCCATGTGTTATGATAGTGACGATAGTGAAGGTGATATAAGTGACGATGATGAAATCGATTTTATGCCCATAGACGATTCGTCGAGTGACAGTGATTATCATTATTCCCCAGTGAAACGTACTTATGGGCGTCATTACCTACGTTCAGGCAGTGTGCCATATGCAGTCAGAGGCAAGGGTCGTGGCAGTTCACAATCCAAAACCCCAGCCACTGATAGTGAAAGTGATAATGAAGGAGAGTATGCTGGGATGGAGGAAGAGGTGGTGGGTGGCATGGTGCCTGGACCTCGTGGCGCGGTGTGTGGACAGACAAAGGACCACGAGGCACCCTCTCAATCATGTGCTGGCCCCACTCCCGTCCCTCCTGCTCCCCACGTCCCATGCCACAGGTCCACCCTGCACCATCTGATCGTGAATGGAAGTGGACTGAACATACACCATTCGTGCCACATCCTTTCAATTTTGATGGCAGTGGAAGTGGCATCATGCCATACTGTCCCATCACAAATGAGTCTACAGAGTTAGACTATTTTCAACTATACTTTGATGAGCCAATAATGAACCTGATTGTTACTCAGACCAACCTGTACTACCAGTATACAATGGACCATGCAGATTTTTCAGAATCGTCACGGCTGCGCAGGTGGAAAGATACAACTGTGGCTGAAATGTATTTATTCCTTGGCACTGTCATGCTTATGCCACACACATATAAGAACAATATAGCAAACTACTGGTCCACAGACCACTTCATTAGCACTCCAGTCTTCCGTGACCTCCTTCCCTGCAACAGATTCCTTCTGTTGCTGAGAATGTTGCACTTCTCAGATAGGAATACACCAAACCGAAATGACCTATTCTACAAAATCCGGGAATTGTTTATGTATCTCAAGCAAAAATTCAGTGCCTACTTTTATCCATTCAAGAACATTGTTGTTGATGAGTCCTTGATTCTGTTCAAGGGACGACTGTCATTCAAACAATATATACCAAGCAAACGTAATCGCTTTGGTATAAAACTGTTTGTTATGTGTGACTGTGAGACTGGTCTTGTGTTGGATGTCATTATCTACACAGGTAAAAATACACTTGATGATACCAGGCGCATGTTGGGTATTTCTGGTGATGTTATTCGCAAGATGATGCAGCCATACCTTGGCAAGGGCCATACATTGTTCACAGACAACTGGTACACAAGCCCTATGCTTGCTGATTTCCTACGTGTGAACAATACTGATATATGTGGAACAGTGAGAAGAAATAGAAAACACATGCCAAAGTTCACTGGAGGAAGTGTAGTGCAGGCGTTTCATGCCAATGGCATCATGGCACTGTCATGGCATGACAAAAGGGACGTGACATTGCTGTCAACCATCCACAGAAACGAGATGGTACAAACAGACAGAATGAGCACGCTCAACAATCAACCTATTGAAAAGCCAGCTGTTGTCATCGACTATACAAACAATATGCGACTAGTCGACAAGTGTGACATGATGATAGGCTTTGTTGACTGTGTGCGTAGGAGTCGCAAGTGGTATATAAAAGTGTTTTTCCACCTTGTTGACATTGCAATGCTCAATGCCTTCAACATGTATGAAATAAAGACTGGGAAGCGACAACGATATGCAGAATTCACCCTAAATGTCATCAAGCAGATAGGGAGAAAGTATGGTACCACACCTATACCTGCCACTCCACAGCGACCTGTCACCCCACAACAGCGACCTGTCACTCCACAACAGCGACCTGTCACTCCACAACCAGAGGGGGAAGTGCCCAATCGAATTATCCCTAACTGTCACTGCCTGATACCATTACCATCTACTCCAAAGAAGAAGTACTCTCAGAAAAAGTGTGTTGTGTGTGCTTACAGTACACATCGACCCCAAGTGCGAAAAGACACATGATTCATGTGTCAGCAATGTGGAGTTGCACTCTGTATGAATCCATGCTTCTTCGAGTATCATACAGTGGTGGACTTCTAGAAACATAAATAGGACCTGTAAATACCTTGTACAGTGGTACCTCGAGTTACGATATTTTTTCGTTCGAGAATGCTGTTCAAGTGCCATTACCAAACGAATTTATCCCCATAAGGAATAATGTAAAATAGACTAGTCCTTTTACACCCCCAAAAATATACTTACAAAAGCATTTAAAAAAATAAACTTACATAAAAGGGCGATTTTGGGGACCATCCTAACTCGAGGTACCACTGTATATATATGTAAACAATAGTAAGTGATTGAACCAGGTGTACAAATTTATTTATCAGTGTGAACATGTGTGTTTGTGACAGTATGATTACTAATTCAGTAACAAATATTTGTGTCTAAACAAGAATTGGCAATGAAATGAATAGATCTCCATCAAAACATTATTATCATAGGATGAAAACAACAGAAAATGGAAAAAAATGAAAAAAAACGATAAATGTTTCTTGTTTCTGCAAGCGGCAGTGCTCCATTTTGCTGACACCACATCATTTAGCACCAACTTCACGGGCTTATATCTCGGTAAGTACTGGCCCTAAAATGTTTTTTTTAGCCTATCCTATTTATAAAAATGTGCTCTTCATTTTTAGAATTTTTGTTTTTTTTCAAAATATTCGGTCACTTTCGCAAGTGAACGTATATCTACGTGAGGACAGTTTAAGGGTTATTTTTGAGCGCCAGGTAGAGCAAACACTGTGGCAAACACCAAGGATTCACTGATGTCATGTCATATTAACACTCCAATTTGTAGTGGAAAGTGATGTCGGCAGGCTGGCAGGCCAGCTGGCTGCCTGCCTGTCTGGCCACCTGGCTGGCAAGCAGCTGGTTGGCCACCTGGCTGGCCAGCAGCTGGCTGGTCAGCTGGGTACCTGATTGGCTGTCTATCTGACTGTATCTTTCTGTCTCTGTCTCTATCTCACAGGAACACATACGTAAATACAATTATACATAGTGTAAATTACCTAGGATAACTAAAAAAATGAAGACAAAGTGATATAATGTGCTTGTGATCTGCATAATACCAGTTGGTTTATGAGCTACTCTCTGAGACAAGCAGACAGAAAGACAGACACACAGACAGAAAGACAGACACACAGTCAGACAGATACAGACAGACAGACAGGCTTGAGTAACACATAAAGGGAAGCAGTATAATCTCATCAAATGTCATCACTGTAATTACTGGACTGATTAAAAAAGATAAGACTAGCCTCACTCCTCATCAAATGTCACCAGTCATCATTAGTGGAGATCAGATGAGATAAGGCAGCAACACAAATCTTACATAATGATTCAGGGGAACTTTATTATTATGTATTATTATTATTATTATTATTTTTTTTTTTTTATTAACACATCAGCCGATTCCCACCAAGGCAGGGTGGCCCGAAAAAGAAAAACTTTCATCATCATTCATTCCATCACTGTCTTGCCAGAGGGGTGCTTTACACTACAGTTATAAAACTGCAACATTAACACCCCTCCTTCAGAGTG